>VDFB02282965.1:0-12119 GCA_007258455.2 Sequoia sempervirens | reverse complement strand
AATTTGACTAAGATTATGGATGCTTGGAATTAAAATCACCTTATAGTTCATATTTTAATTGTGTTAAAAGTAAAACTTGAGCATGTGCTCAATGATTCATCACTCAACTCAATGCTTAAATTAGATTAATAACATATTAACAATAGTATTAGTAGCATATACAACGATGAACATAATAACAAGTGTATCTAGAAGTTGAAACCACTACCAAAAATTTTCTCCAAATGAGATAATAAATAATATAGATAATTGAACATCAACACATTACTGAAGTTTTAATTTGAGCTTTTAAATTGATTATCACTATATCACATGAAGGAATAAATAGAGACATTGGCAATGCAATATCTTGCTCAAAGAAAACTCTGCACAGAGCTAAGTTGGAACTTGGAAACTCATATTATCAAAAGTTAAACCATTGCATCACCCTTTCTAGAAACTTCCACTCTTTAGGTGTTGGAATTGTCATTTGTTCTAATTGATGTTGTTTAACTTGAAGATTTGTTAACAATTCATGATTCAAATTGGAACCTGTCTTGGATTCTTCAGTCAATTTTTCATTTAGGGTTAGCAATGGTTTGATGGAATCCAAATAGGTCACCACATCTAGGTTCCGAGGAAACTGGTCCAAATCAATCTTCCTTGCATCCTCCATCTTCTTTCTGTAATCATTCCATCCAACGAATCACTCATTTGTGTCAAAAGCCTCTGGTAAACCAAGCTCTGTAAAGTTCCTTAACTTTTCATCCACCTTCTTCATCTTGTCTACAACCAAATGCAAATATTTCTCTGTTTCACACATTCTCAAACACTTTTCAATAACATATGACAACGTCATTGATGTAGCAAGCCCATTACTAATTCCTTTTGATTTCAAAACATTGTCACTAGCTTTGTAGACCGTTTGTTGAATTTGATTTGCTGATTTCTCTAATGCCAACACATTTTTTTTCTCCATTGAACATTTGTTGAGCTTCTTATGATGTTGTCTGATAGAATCAATCAATTGAAACATGTCACACAAATGATCAATCCCCTACATTATTTCATCCCAGATTTTTTGTTTCATATGCCTCATTGTTTCTCTACAAAATGAAGATAACTTATTTTGACAAGACTTAATTTCATTTTTTGCTTCCATCAACTCTACCTCCAATATTTCATTTCTTTTTCTCTCCTTCTCCAATTTTTGTTCCCACTATGCATTTCCATTTGCAATGCTTAGTCTTAATATTTTTGAAGTGGATTTTTCCTCATCATATTTCTTGTTGCTCTCATCTAGCCTTTGCTTCAATTCCTTCATTGCAGTCTCAATCTCATTATGCTTATCCTCTTTTCCTTTTAATGTAGAGGCATATTTTTTAATTCTTTTTTCTAATTCATTGCTCTTGTTATTTGTTTCTTTCCTCTTTGCTTTCTAATTTGCTAGGTCTGCCTATTACTTTTCAATTTGAGTCTGCAACCTTTTTTTCTCTCTATCTTGCTTCAGCAATGATGTGTACACCAATTCATTAGTCTTCTTTAATACATTAATTTTGTCAGTATTTCTGAGTCCAGAAAAATCTAATTAAAAATTGTTCACTCGGAATTCAGATGGAGCCATCTGATTTGCTGGTTTGTTTTGAACTGTGGGAACAAGAGATGTGTACTCCATGATTTCTTTACTTGTGTCAAATGTGAGTAATACCATGGTTTTTGTAGGATCTAAAGTTAGAGAAGACACACTCTCCATTAGTTGCTTCTTTTCTTTTTTATTCAATTCTGATTTCTTTTTAAAATCTTCAATGTAATCAAAACCCAGGGATGCAGGAACAATGGAATGCTTGAATGGTGAAGGAATAGGAGTACTTGTAGTTTCTAATGATGTCACAGCTAGACTAATTGGCATTGGGGGGGTGCCTAGAAATAACTCCTTTGTGGTGGATCCACTAGTAGTGTTACTTGGAGTTGGACCTGTCAAAATACTTTGCCTCTTCTGTATACCTTGATCGCTTGGTGCTTCTGTGGTATATTGTGTTGTCCACTTGTGTGTAATTTGATGTTGTAGCACATGTTTACCACTACTAGTACTACTACCCATACCATCGCCAGCAAAGGCAATGCCTGTTGCACTAAGCCCTCCACCATGGTCATGTCCTAGTTGTGATTGTGTCTGACCATGAGGATGAGGATTTGAACTTGAAGCTCTAACAAATTGAGCTATATACCCTAGGTCTACTTTTTCACCTCCAAAACCAAGGCCATATTGATCAACTAGTTTTCTATGCTCTACATCTATTACCATCCAAGGGCCTTGTCTTTGGGACTGCAAAGGACAGCCTTCATAACCCATTTTTTCAGCTATGGCTACTCCTATAGTAAATGCTTCTTTTGTGGCCTCACTTAAACCAAGCTTGAAATTGACATGGCTTTCTTCTTGCCTATCATCATCACTTTCCTCATCTTCTTGTTCATTTGGAGCCTCTATATTCCATAATTCTCTAAACTCAAGATCTTCTTCGTTATCTCCATACACTACAAGATCTCTTGGATCACCTAGGTCCTTCCTCATAGACCAAAAGGCGATAATTTTTTTATCGTGACCAATTTTTTTCTATAACTTTCTTCTTTAGAGAATCTGGCATTTTTACTCTACTAGATGGTTTACGACTTTTTTCATAAATTTTCTTTTACCTCCTTATTGTCTTTCAATGCAATGCCATAATTTCTACTAACAATTGTTCAAAAGAAATACCATTCTCAGCAACACTTTTCTCCATTGCTCCTTTGACCTCATCCCAAGAATCCTTGTTTCTCAAGTTTTCAACCAAGGGTTTACTTTGATGTTGAATTCTACTTCCAACATTCTTATTGAGCACAATCATTGATTTAATGGTGTCACATGGATCATACTTCTAGTGACAAATAGCATCAAAATCAAAAAAATTCAAAAGATCATGTGCTACACTAAATTATTTTCTCCCAAATGTAATCCCTCCACATGAAAAAGGTAAAGAAGGAAATAATGTCTTCTTCCCCTAACTAGTAAAGTGTCTTTCATCAGTACTCTGCATCTACCTTACATATTCAAAAGCAAAAACCCTTTTCGTCATATGTATTGGAATTTTGTATGGTTGTACTTCAGATCCATAAAATCTTAGCACAATGTATTCTTCCAATAAGTACCAATCAGCCAATTGTATTTCTTTTCCTAGTTGAATTCAGTTTCTAGGAAATCTATGCATTGGAGTATTTGTAATTGCTTGATGCAATGGAGCCAAAAATTAGTCTACAAAATGACTGTAGTTCCTTTGAGAATCATGCAACCTTATAACAGTGGTCCATTCATATATTGGAGCCATTTTATTTTGCTCAGGATTACTATTACCATAGGGAAGAATCTGAAGCTTGTTGGTTTGAAACATTCCTCTGGATTTCAATAGAAAAAGATAAGAACAAGTAGATTGTGAACCTAAATGTCTTGATGAAACCTCCTTTAATCATTAAAAAAAGTTTATGCATGGATTCTACAACATGCTCAATAAAATTATATTTGGCATGTGGAACACCATAATGGATATTATACACCATTTCAAGGAGGCATGCACCCACATCCAAATTGCTATCTAGTCCAAGGAAAAATGCTAGCATGGAAATAGTATCCTGAACCCATGGTTTAAAAATATCCAAATCATAAGGAGGCTTATGATCACCTTTCAATTTGTTTCTATCTTGAACTATTCTATTTAAGAAAGAATTTTTCTCCATTTCATCCACTGCTTCATAATCACTAGCAAAGAAAGCAGGTTAAGTAATTTATGATATAAATAATAAACATAAAGAGCATGTGTTTTTAAATTTTGCTTTTAAATTTTCTTTAAATTTTAATGTGCTAGGATTGACATCGTCACTAAGGGCGAGCAACATTTCAAGGCCTTAATCCAAATGAATTACAATGTCACATTAATGGCACATTGCACAGCCATTAATGAATGGAGAAAGGGGGCCAAATCAAACTAGGGAAATGGGAGCCATGAAGATACAAAATATTCTTATCCCATTTGAGAACCAGAGTCATGCAGATGATGAGGGGTAGTAAAACTACTCCCACCTTCTACTTGTAGCCTCCATGCATGGGGATAGCACTTATGTCCATTAGATCTCCTCGTCCTGGTTCAAAACCTTACTGAGAAGTCAGGTGAACCAAATCAACTTCTTTCCAATTCCACCCATTCTGAACTTGAAGGAGGGTTAATCCACAATAGTGGTTTAAAAATTTTTTGAGGAAGGAAATTTGATTTTTTTGTGTTTCCACAATGTCAAGGGGTTCAGCTGAACTCTCTGGTTCGCCCGAACCAACTTTGGTGTTCGATCGAACACAAGGGTTTGGCCGAACCACATGTTCGACCGAACCAACAAACCATATGAATAAAAAAATAATATTTTATGGGGTTCGGTCAAATGGGTGTTCAACCGGACCCCTTGAAATAGGGCATAAAAAATAAATGAAATTGTCACTGTTGCATTATACGTTTTCTCTATTTTTTGTATGCGACAAACGACGAACCCAAATGTGAACAATGAACTGAACAACAAACAAAACTCCCAGGGGAAAAACATGCACTAGCTCAAGCCACAGTTCATCAACTTGACCTCCATAGCTCAGCAGGTTGGTTAACTTCGAAGTTTGTAGATTTCAAACTACATTTGTTTGAGAAATTTTTAAACCCTAAATGTGAAATGTGAAATGTTTCAAATTTGTAGATTTCAAACTGCATTTCTTTGTTTGAAATTGCATTTTCTTGAAAGTTTCTAAAGCCTTTTCAAAAAACACTATTTCTGTCATGCTTTGATGAATGTTCATACCCTATTCCAAAGCTCCAATTTTGACATGGGCAGGGAGTGTTGAATAAATGGGTTTGTAGTTGCTTGAAAGATTTTACAAACCCATTTCTAAACTCTATCAAAAAATTAACATGCCTTGTCCATGCTTCCACGTTTTGCATACATTTCTACGAGGTCACCTCCAATTGCATTTTCTTTAATGTTTCTAAATCCTTACCTGAACATTAATAGATTGATTTGAGGCATTGTATCATACAGTTCATGGTAAATTTTTTTGGTTATATTTGTTACTAAAATTATTGTTGATAACCATATACGGGGACTAAATTTCAATCGGGAAAAGTTGATGCACTGCTCTTTCACAGGTGGGTACAATTGGCTAAAACACGGATTCGGCCGTGCTCAAATATTTTTAATATTAAACATTTTATAATTTTTAAATAGAGGTTTATTTAGAGGTTAATAGTAATTTTTATTTGTTTTATTGATTGTTGGTATGAATATAAATTAAAATTGTCTAAATAATTGATTTTTCAAATATTATTATGTACATTTTAAAAGGTGGGAAAAAATAATAGTTTAGGTGTTGCATCAATCTATTTTAATATTTTCACGCTTGTAAATTTCTTATTTTTGATGTTGTAAGAAAACACTACATACAATTGATTTTAAATTTTATTAAATGCTTTAGATTAGAATATTTTAACTTTTTTTCCATCTATATCAACCTCTCGAAAACCAAAGGTTTAACTTTTTTCTATCTACACTCACGTCCATAAAGTCATTTTAATCCTTTCCTTTGTGTACGGAGTCTTTCCATCTTTACGGAGTTTTTCCATCTTTACACTCACGTCTAGAAAGTCAATTTTAATCCCATTCTTTTGTGTATGAATAAACAGTTACTCAATTTTAATTTTTGTGTACGAGCTTTTCAATCTCTACACTCACGTCCACAAAGTCCATTTTAATCCAAATCTTTTGTGCATGGAGAAACAGTTACTCAAATAATTGTTAGATTAGAATATTTTAACCTTTTTTCCATCTATACTCACCTATGAAAAACTGAATATTTAAATTCTTTCTATCTACACTCATGTCCACAAAGACTATTTTAGTCCTTTGTGTACGAAATTTTTCCATCTCTAAACTCATGTCCAAAAATTCCATTTTAGTCCTTTGTGTACGGAATTTTTCATCTCTACACTCATGTCCAAAGAGTCCATTTTTGTCCTTTGTGTACGGAGTTTTTCCATCTCTACACTCATGTCAAAAAAGTGATTTTAATCCTAATCTTTTTTGTATGGAGAAACAATTACTCCAATAATTGTTATTTTTTTATTAGCATATTTTAACTGTCTTTTCATCTACACTCACCTCCAGAAACCCAATTCTATTCTTGTGTACCGAGAAACAATTACTCATATAATTGTTAGTTTGTTCATTAGAACATTTTATTATTTTTTAATGATTGTTATGTGAATTTAGAATTAAGTCTACTTTGATTCATAAAATTGCTTATATGTTTGTCATGTAGACAAATATTTAATTATTTGATTATTGTTGTAACTGAAACTCCTACTTTTAAATATAAAGAACATAATATTTGTATTAAAAAACTTGTTTAACTTTTTATCATTTTAATGTTTTTATAAAGGTTTTAATATCAAAATAAATTACATTAAAATAACAACACCTGCTCTACCCATAAACCTAGCTCTATATATGCATGCGCTTTCACAGGCAACTAAAATTGGCATTTGTTGGACGTTAGAAATAGTTAAAGGGTAAAATATGTATTTGGCCACAACATGGTTACCTGCCTCAATGGGTTTTTGTAGATGAGCGATGGGTGGACAAATGTCAGCCATTTTATCGGCAGAAGGAAAATATGAATGGGGACGATTACGGACCAGCACACAAGAGGCACGATACCCCTAAATTGATGGTTCCAATGGATGTCTTCAGAGTGGTTTGAAAAGGACATGATCCACCTGATTCACCCTAGAAGCATAACCAAAATCAGAATTACCAATCTTCGTCTCCTTGGAAAAAATTAAATAGCAGGTGTAAGGGCTAGGAGGAGTGGTCGACTCATAAAAGACTAGCCAAAAATTGCAAGGAAAGGAAAGCGAGGAATGCAAAGTGGGAAGAAGAGAGTTGGACTGCGGTGGAGGAATGCATCCCTAATCATAGTACTATTGAAGATCTATTGGAAATCGATGTCACAGAGGAAATCAAATCAGATTCAACTATTCTTGGGGAGTATGCATTTATTTGTTGCTTCATCAAAATTACGCCTGATAGGGCTTCAATAAAGGGGTGGATTAAGGAGCAATGGAAAATGAAAGTCCATACAAGGTTTTTGTGAAAAAGGTTTCTTTTTGGTAGCTTTTGCAAATGAAGAAGCAAAGATATGGCTCACATAAGGCAACATGTGGTTCATGAATGATTATCCCTTATACATGCAGCCATGGAGTCAAAACTTTGACCTGATAAAAATGAGGCCATATGACCAGCCTGTCTGGATAAGACTATACAATCTCTTGATGGAGTACTGGACTAAAGAATGTTTTGTAAAAATTGGCCACTCTATGGGCTCCCTAATGGAAATCGACATGAGTATCTTGGATGGTGACATACAAATACGCTAGAATGAAAGTTGTGGCAATTGATACCATACCTAAGAAAATCTATCTTCTAGTGGATGGGGTTCGCCAGTTTCAAGAGATTGAAGTAGAAGACACAAAATGGTTCTGCCTCATTTGCAGTGCCCTAGATCACAAGGAGGTAGCGTGTGCTAGAGAAATGAAGAGGGTTTTGAAGAAGTCACAATAGGAGGATCTTCCCCTATTGTGCACAGGCCCACTCCTTATGCCTCTAAAGAGGAGAAAAATCAACTAAGTGATGTCCCAAAGGGTGGGATGGAGCATGTTGAAAGTCTACCTAAGGTATCGAAAGAGGAGAAGCAATCAGATGATTTGCAGCTGAAGACCCCTCTTCAGGGGAAGAGTCATGATCGGGAGCAAATTGAGGTTGTCGAGGTCGCTTCTCTGGCAAGTGATGAGTTAGATTCAAACATTGACCTGAATGATACGCTGAACATTATTAAGGATACATGCATATCTCAATCAGCTACAAAGCATTTGGGTGTGGGAAAAATCGGCACATCTGGGAATACCAGTAGAAGGAAATCCTTCAAACAATTAAGGGAAGAGGAGGTTGCTGCAAAGAAATTCCCCAACATCACTAAATTTCTAAGTACCAAGGGAAGAATCCCCTCCCTTGGGAAACAATGAAGATAACAACATGGAATGTTAGGGGCCTAATGACCCCTAACAAGCAACACCTAGTTAGGCATCAACTACAAAAAGCACATACAACATCATATTGCTACAAGAAACTAAGCTCACTAGAGAGGAAGGGAAGAAGTTTTTGAAGTATTTCTGGCTCTAGAATGGCTCTTTACATGACTCATTAGGTAAGGCAGGAGGATTAGGACTAATGTGGAAAGAAGCTACGATCTCGGTGGATGTTATTGGCTCATTGGAAAAGTGGTTGGCAGCTAAGATTTATGATCTTGGGCGCAATGGCCAATTTGTGATTATGAAAATTTATGGCTGGATGAAAACTGGGGAGAAGGCGCCCCTTCCTCAAGGAAAAAATGATCATTGGTGGTGATTTTAATGCTATTCTGGACCTGATCGAGAAGAGTGGCGAGATTCGAAGTGTATCTCAGGCCACCATTTCCTTCAGGAATTTCATGGCAGAAGCTAGATTAGTTGACTATCCCATAGGAAATGGGGTATTCAATTGGACCAACAAGCGAAAGGAATTCACTGCGATTGCCGAGATACTGAACATATTTTTGGTCTCTTTAGGTTGGAGCGACGATGGCATGCAAGTCCAAGCTAGCATTCTACCTATGTCGATTTTGGATCACTTCCCAATAGAATTAACAATATTTTGATGACCAAAATTGTTAAAAATGAGTTTCAAATTCTAGAATATGTGGTGGTGGGATAGGAGCCTTGTTGGCCTTCTAGAAATCTAGTGGAAGGAAGCTCTGGTTGGTGGAGCAATTAGTTTCAAAGTAGTCAAGAAACTTCAGTTAATAAAGGAAACATTGAAGGTATGGAGCAAGGATAAGTTTGAAAAAGTTTTTGTGGAAAAAGGCAAGGTGGAAATATAGTTGGAAGCACTCAATCAGAAAGTGATCGAAGATGGCATGAGGAATGATGAATTCTAAAAAGAGAAAGAATTGAATGCAATGTTGGCCGAACTCTTGAAGAGACAAAAATTATTGGAGGGACAAGTCAAGGGAGGTGTGGCATGGTGAGGGTGACTTAAACTCAAAGTTCTTTCATGCTTCAGTGTTGGCTAGGAGGGTTGTGAACAAGATAGAAGAAATGCAGACTATGAATAGCTCCACCACTCACGCCCTGATGGAGGTTGGTTTGGTTGTAGCTTCAAACTTTGTAAACATCTTTGGTTAAGCCCACAAAGGATATGAAAATCATGGTAAAACCTTTCCTGGGAATTGGAAATTCCATCAGGTGACTAATATCTCTCTCTGTGGACGTTCATTTACTTGTCAAACCAGGGGACGTATACTTTAAATGGCACTGAAAAATATATGCACTAGGAACTAGTTTAGGTCAAATCTTAGCAGAAATAAATACTGGAAAGGACTTCTACCTACGCTACAGGAACACAACTATGATTGATTAAAATAGAAACCATAATAACTACAACTGAAACACAAACTATGAACTGGCCTTATGCTGTAGGAACAAGCACAGTGATGGATTCCTTATGCTGCAGGAGCAATATAAGGCTGAGTTTGTATAAAAACTTCAAGGATGAAAGCAAACTGAAGATCAATCAGGAAAGAACAACTAACTACCTAGTTACGGATACTTACTAAGTGGGCCCCCTTAGCAAGCATCTACTGATTACGCAGATGCTAAACTCAGAACTTCATTGAACTTTATTCATGAAAACAAAATGATATACATTGTTTTGTTGATATGGAAACTAATAACAAACTCTGTCTCTGGTCAAACAGATTATGTCTTTCATTATCATATTGATTCTTACATGATATCTGCTACTCTGTTTCTTTCTTACTCTAACTATCACCTATCTCTCCTCCTCCTGCTCGCGTAGGAGGAGAACTTTATTTAAGAACATGAGAGCAACTAACTAACTAACCCTATCAAAGAAAGACGTGGAAGTAAAGTATATCCCCGAATCAAGGAACAAACTCCATAATGAATTTATGCGTTCAACCCGATCCAGAGAGAATCTAAGCCTTCGACTCTTCAGTTATTTGTCATTAAATCTTTCCCATGGTTTTGGTCGGGAATGCCAGCGGAGCTTCCTCGAAGTCGTCGCGAGAATGGACTTTCTTTACAAGGAAGCCGAGATCGGCAGCGGCGATAAATTCTTCAACAACACGCAAAACAAAAGGTAGCAGTGAAAGAAAGGCATTATGGCACATACGATATCCTATTCATTAATCACACATTTAAATCTACTTCATCATTCAAAACTGTGCTATCACGTATACTGAGATCATTTTAGAAGTCAGCGAGGCAATAAATGCAATCAAGTCAACATAATGAAATTTTGCGGGGAATATAAAAGTATCTTGCTATAGGATATCCTAGAAAGGTTTCAACAAAGTTTAAACAGCCATGAAATAAAAAAAAGTAAAGGCATTAAAATTTTATCATAACATCCAAATTATGAGCACATTTTAAGCTCATCACTGCCCCCTACTTAGCCCAATGCTAGTCCTCCAGCATTAACTTTCCTGGTGGTTTCTCTAAAGTCAGTGGTGGCTGCATGACTTTGGAATGGATTTCCAAACTTGTAATAAAATCCTCTAAAATCCCGACACCTTTCATACCTTCGGTCTTCTAATTCATTGTTAAGATTTGTAGCCTGGTGAGGATAGAGGGGCCACATTAGCGCGAAGTCAGATATGAGTGGCAGCCGGTTCAAATCTTGTTTGAAGTCCCAATTGAATATATCTGTTGGTTCGTTTGAGTGTTGTGAAATTTAGGGGACCATGTGGTTTTGACTTTCTTAACCCAACAGTTAATCTCTCCCATCTTTTCTCACTTCTGGTGTATGCCAGTCTCCAAAATGAGTATTGTTGTGCCTGGAATTCATCATATACTTGTTTTCTGATATCAAATATTTTCTCTCTAGCTGAAACATTATTAATACCATATGTTAGAGCAAACCAATCTTTCAACATTGCATAGGGGTTTGAACTTTGAGAGCGTAATGGAACAGGCTCTGTTTTCTTAACTTCCTCATATGTTTCCCACTGCCTGCCATAATTTGCCTCATTTGCTGCCCATGACATAAATGCTCTCAAATGAATATCACCAATATATAGCAGAGGATTCCATTCTGTTTCAAATGGTATTAAAAAGGCATGCAAATAGAATTCACACAGAGAATTCCTTAACCAGTTAGGAGCTGCCTGATATACTTCATAAAATTCTTTGGCAGTATGAATTATAGGATCTTGGTTTTTGGAAATTCTCATCAATTGAAACCATAAAAACTGTTCTTTAAGGCACAGAGCATAAACTCTGGGTGGCGGTCTACATTCCATAATCTGACCAATTACATTTAACATTTCGTCCATCTTTGCTTTCAACTCAGCAATTTCCTGCTTCTGACTTTCAATTTTCTTTTTCAATTTCCTCTTTTCTATTTCCCATAGACTTTGTTGCATGTCAGTCTGGGCTATGTGTCAGAAAGTCAGGGTTTGCAATGTAACTGTTTCCCAATTAATTTTAACATATTCCAAAAACTCAATTAAAAATGTCCTCTTGTACACAACAATGGCTTTACAAATTGTAGGGTGGGATATAACTTCACTAGGCACATTCAATTGTTTAATCTATTCTTGCTCTTGCTGCAAGATAAATTCTTCTTGTTGTTGCGGTGGAGAAGTCTGTGCTTCCTCCGAAAATTGCATAGCAGTAGTGGCCAAATCATCAAGATTTGGTAACCCTTGCTCCTTATGCTCTGTTTCCTTTGTCTCAACTTGTTTCTCTTCAGGAACGAATGAACTCTGAGCAACATCCTCAGACACATTTTGAGAAACATTAAATTCAGACTCAACAGACCCCTTTGAAATTACAATCACCTCTGGTTGCGGTGAAGCAGGGGAGGTCTTAGTTTGTTTCCTTGTGGAAACCCTTCTTGGAACTGATGCGGCTACAGGAGGTATTCCAGTAGCTTTCCTCTTTCTTGTTTGCTCAAAGGGCTCT
>VDFB02282964.1:0-35628 GCA_007258455.2 Sequoia sempervirens | reverse complement strand
GTAATGTATGGATGCCCTCAATCTTATTGGGCAAGGGGATATCTCTCAAATACCATTTGAAGAAATCTGCCGGGTTTGCAAAAATTACTCTAGGACCTTCACTAAGGGGCCAAGAGGAGAGATAAGTAATTTGTTGTCCAACATGAAGGAAGACATTTTCATTCATATTGTCACTCAATTGGACACTCTCCATATAAAGAAGAAGCAAGATAAACTTGAAGCAATTCTCATTGAATACTACCATAGTTGTAAGAAAAGGAAAGCAAACTGTAAATGCAAGAGGGTGGATATTATTCAATAAGATAAAATAGAGAAACCTAATTTTTAGCCACTTGAAGGAGAAGATGGAAATATATTTTACATAGCTCAAAGGAGCTCATGGAAAAAAATACAAGGTATGCCAGAGGACTCTCTTTATTTCAATTCATCCTTTCCCATTTGAAATTAGAATTTTTTTTCTTGAAATTCCAACCCTAGCCAAACCATCAACAATGGCAACAACCTCAGAAAAAATGGAACTAGCAGCAACCAAATCCTTGGTCACAATTTTTTTCCAAGGTTCCAATTACAATCCTCAATGGCCAACTTAGCAAAACCTGTGGCAGCCACAATGGCAAAAAGGTTAGCAGTGGTAGTAGAAAAACATAAATTTTCAGTCCCCCTCAACCAAAACAACATGCCATTATGCCTCCATCAAATCCTACATCTCAGCCTCCCATACCACCAAAATTACCCTCCCAACATGTACCTAACCCTAACAAAAAACCTGTCCAACAAGCTTATACTAGCAAGGCTATGCAATACCCCACTTATGGGATAGAGGTGAGTGATGTCCACCTTAGGCCAGGGAAAAAATTAGTTGGACCTTCATCCTCTCAAATCACTAAGATGGAGGATGAAAAGCCTATAGTTAAAGCTGCAGATAAGTCACCTTTGGAACCTGATTCAAATCAGGTACACTAGACTACCTCAAGTCCAAAGCCTCATTTCCTTGAATGCTTAACCATTCAAAAAAATCACACCCAAGCTGAGATAGACCTACTGGGTCAACTTAATGATATAAATATTAAGATCCCTCACATCCAAGCTATTAAGGACATACCAATCTATACCAAGGAAGTCAAGGACCTATGTCTTAAGAAACTAGGGAGAAAAAGGAAGGAACCTTAGACAATTCGTGTCCTAGGGAACCTTGTCGATATAATGCTAGGGAACATAAGTTTCCCTAAATGCATAGACCCTGCTAGTCCAATAGTGGATGTTAAGATTAATGGGACCCTTATCAAGAACACCTTGATAGAATTAGGGGCAACAATCAATGTCATGACTAAAGAGATAGTGTAATTACTTTAGTTAGCCAACCTTAGACCTACACCAACTATTTTACAATTGGCTAATAGGTCAACAGTCAAGCTTGAAGGAATCATTGAGGATCTAGTTATTGCATTAGATTCTTGCAAATATACTATTGCTTCCATATTTTTATAGCCAAAGGTTAACCTTTCTGTGACATCTCACCTATCCTATAGGGCATGTCAAGGTTAGCTACAAATCATGTATCGCTACATGGGATGGGGTTGGCAACAAGAGACATTTGGACGGGTCTGTGACCAATAAATTAGTCCTCTATCCTCTAGCCCAACCTCATGCCAATCTTGACCAAACCATTTGGCCCACTTTGGATGAGGAAGATAACAATTCCCTATAGACTTTGATGACAATAGAACGCAACCCTTTATTGGATGATCAAGATGAATATGAGTTTATTATTTATATAATACAAAATGATTGCGGTAGGAGCCCACAACAACAAGACTGTCTCTCATGCATATAAGACCCGTTGCAAAGAATTATACCCACCAATTCATTAGGAGAAATATCTCAAATCTTCCATTCCTTATTGCCACAACAGTGTGTACCAATCATTCCTAGCCTTGACCTCTCATCTGTGCAAGCATCATCTAAAGAATTAGAAGTCATGCCAGGAAAAACGTTGAACATAAATAATGCATTGACTGAAGAGCATCAAAATTCCCTAACTATTGTGCTATGGGCACATGCAACATCCTTCATATGGGACTACCATGAGATGAAAGGTATAGATCCTGAATTATGTATGCATAGGATTTATATAAATGATGGCTATAGGCCCATTAGATAGCCTCAAAGATGAATGAACCCTGCTTTGAGAGAAATAGTTAAAGTTGAACTTCAAAAACTCCTTGATGCAGGCTTCATTTATTGTATATTTGACAGTGAATGGGTATCACCTTTATTCATTGTTCCCAAGAAAGGTGGAAAATGGAGGGTATGTGTAGATTATAGGGAACTAAACACAACCACTAGGAAGGACCATTTCCCATTTCCCTTTATAGATCAAGTGTTTGATTCTTTAGTAGGAAAGAAGTAATTTTTATTCCTAGATGGTTTCAGTGGTTACAAACAGATAAAAATTGCTCAGAGGACCAAGATAAAAGAACATTCACCTGTCCTTGGGGTACTTATACCTACTTTGTTCTTCCCTTTGGTTTATGCAATGCCCCAACCACTTTCCAAATGGCAATGCTCAACATCTTTTCTAATTATGCTCATGATTGTATGGAGATATATATGGATGACTTCACTACATATGTCGAAACTTATGAGGAATCCCTTAGCAATATGGAAAAGGTTTTACAAAGATATAAAGAACACAATTTGTCCCTTAGTAATGAAAAGTGCTTTATGATGATGACTTAGGGAATTGTTTTAGGGAATTTCATATCCAATGTATGGATTCAATTTGATCCATATAAGATAGATATCATTTCTACATTACCTATTCCATAGAGGCAAAGAGATATTAGAAGCTTCCTTGGCCATGCAGTCTATTATAGGAGGTTCATTAAAGATTCTAGTAAGATTGCTACCCCATTGTTTGTTCTGTTGACTAAAGACGTTGAGTTTGGTTGGACATCAAAGTGCCAACATTACTTTGAAGAATTGGAGAAATAATTAATCCAAGAACCTATTTTGAGGGGGGGAAATTGGACCTTACCCTTCAATATACATACTGATGCTTCATATTTTTCTATTGAAGCAATTTTGGGTCAAAAAGAAGGTACCAAAGAATATGCTATTTACTACATTAGTAAGAATCTTCAGGAAGCAGAGCTAAATTATACTATTACAAAGGAGATGCTAGTAGTAGTGTATGCCATCAATAAATTCATGCATTACATTACTAGTTATGCAGTTTTTGTCCACATAGACCATATAGCTATCAAATATTTAATGAACAAGCTTGTAGTAGGGGGTAGATTAGTCAGATGTTTGTTACTTCTACAAGAGTTTGATATCACAATAATGGAAAAGCATGGTAAGGCTAATATAGTAGCAGATTTCCTATCAAGGTTTCCTACACAATCAACATAAGGGGTAGTGGATGACTCATTTCCAAATGGGAACTTGTTTTCTCTTAATATAAATATACCTTGGTATGCTGACATTACAAAATATTTAGTGACAAGGCAGGTTCCACAACACTTTTTTCCAAAGGAAAAGAGGAAGCTAGTAGATAAGTGTTTTCCATACTCTTGGATACCTGGTGTAAGAGAGGGGGACCACCACGTGCAAGGCCACAGGTCATGAAGGGCCAAGATGCAGAAGGCTTCCCTAACTTAGCTTTGTTAAACAGTGTGTTGGGATATGTGGGACAAGAATAGTGAGGACTATGAGGTCCTTCAACCACTTTTGATCTATATAGGATCTAGGACTAGTTGCTTACAGAATGCTTAACGTTAAAAGATCAATTATTACAACGCTTAACTTAAATGATTACAAATTAAATGCTCAAATGAATAAATGAACATAACATAAAATTAATGCCAAGATAATGAACTGAGAAAGAAAAGAGAGAAGAAATAGAGAGACGAAACCACAATTGATAACGGAGTTCGTCCCTAAGGACTACGTCTCCGGGTCCCTCTCCAATGGAGGACCGATCCGATTAGCTCCAAAAACAGTTACAATTGCTTCAAGACTATCTCCTTCAAGCACAGCAGCATGACATTACTCTGATGTGCAGAAATGTCTTCAAATCTCCCGAGCATTCTCTCGCTATCTCCACTTGGACTTGGAAAATCAGAGGCCTATACCCCCTTTTTATACAAAAAACTTGCCTAATTAGGCTTAACCACTCCATTAAATGCACATCTTCCTCCATCATGTCGTATCAGGTCTGGTTTATCCTCTGACATCTTTTGGATATAGGTTGTTTTGGTGGTTTTGATTGTTTTGGCTTATTTAGCCATTTTGACAAAGGCTCGGCTAATAGAATTACAAGAAAACCAACCGCGCCCATATTTATCAATAGAGCTCTCGCGTGGTGCAACGGTGGATGGTTATTTTGGTTGGATGGAGGTCGGCGGTTCCAAACCGCCGGCCTCCGTTTTGTTTGTATCACCACAGACTTTAAACAATAAAACAAACCAGTAACCTTAATTTGTTGAGGGAGCCCTACGGGCGCAACGGTAGACCACGCGGCCGTTTAGCCGGTGGTTACGGGTTCAAACCCGTTCAACACTTTTTAGCAAACTGTTAAAACAATTCCGAAGCCGAGGGTGGACACGTGTCCTCATTCCATTCGCTGACAGAGCCGACGGGTACGCTGACGAAGCCTCTCGTACGCTGACGAGGATGACACATGTCAGGTCCTGATTCACCAAATCTGATGACTCATCCGATGATGTGTCGCTGACTGGGTGCCACGTGTCGTGCTCTAACTCGTCGGAATCTACCACGTATGCTGCCACATCGGAGTACGGAGAGATACGTCACCTGTACGGACGGACACGTGTCAGCCAATGATTGGTCCGTACAGATGAATCATATGCCACGTGCCTCGCTGGAATTTGACCTTGTGTAATCCGTACAGTACGGACAATCTGCTGACGTCATCTTCTGTACCCTCAAGTTGACTGAAGTTTGACTGCTTGTAACTCGAGCATACGACGTCGGATTTCGACGAAACGAACGCCGTCAATCGTCTCGACGAGCTCTTCGCGATGATGTTGCTTCCGTCGATTTCGAGATGATTATTTTTCCGGGCCTTATGGACGCCGGTTTGGGGTTTGTGGCATTAACTTCACAAGCGGGTCCTTTTGGGCCGTTCAAGTTGCGTTGGAACAGGGGCGATGGATTCTCTTTCTGATGAATTGTTGAAATCAGAGCATTGGGAACTTCAATTTTCACTAAAAATTGTCCCGGATCGAACCTCCCCGGAGAGCTTTTGGACCTCACGAAAGCTTGATTACTTGATAGGAGTGAGGGTAAAGTTCCCTCTTTGCAATCTCCATCCATCTTGCTTTGCTTGGATGCATATGAGGGCCCACTCTGAGGTACTCAACATCTCCTCTTCGTGAAGTTCTGACATTCCTGTCGAGAATAACATCTTCTGGCAACTCTGACATGTACTCTGGAGAAAGGTTATCAACTGATGGAACTTGAATGTCTGAGACTTCATCTAGGATCATTGGAGGCTCATACAGTTTCAAATTCTCAACATTAACAACCGAGTAAATATGCATGTATGGAGGAAGATTGAGGCGGAAGGCATTGGTACCAATCTTCTCAAGGATCTCAAAAGGACCATACCTAATTGGCTTAAGCTTTTTACCTTCACGTTGCATCCTTTCCTTGCTGATGTGTAACCAAACTCGGTCTCCAACCTAAAAATGATTATCAGTGTGATGCTTGTTATGGTGAACCTTGTATTTTGCTTGGCTCACATTCCATAGTGCTTCCAACGCGATGGTGCTTGGACTTTTCTGGATGAACTTCAAAGCCTTCCTACGCATCGCCGTCCATCGCAACATCATCTTTCCCAAAAGCAAAATCCATGCGGTGTCAGCGGGCACATAACCAAAGCGTAATGCTCAAAGGAGACCTCTTAGTAGAAAGAGTGTCTTTGCATGGTTGTAGACATCTTTATAATGAGAACTCTCATCCCACAACTTAGGATGCTTACTGTAGTAACCTCTGAGTAGATGCACCACTGTCCTGTTTACAACCTCTGTCTGCCCGTCGGTCTGCGGATGGAAGGCTGTACTCTTCTTCAGTTTGGTGTCCATGAGTCCCCACAAAGTTGACCAAAATTCCCCCAAGAATCGAGAATCTCGATCCGATACAATAGAAGTAGGTAACCCAAAATGAACCCATACAAATTGAAAGTACATATGAGCTGTCAGTTCAGCAGTGACTTGCTTTTTACATGGCATTAAGATACACATTTTGCTGAATCGATCAACTACTACATTCAAGTAATCATGTCCCTTCCTAGACATAGGTAACCCCCCTACAAAGTCCATTGACACACTTTCCCATGGACGAGAAGGTACAGGTAGAGGTGTGTACAAACCCAAATTCCTGTTACTAGGCTTACTAGTTGCACACATAACACAACCTCTAATATACTTAGTTATAGTTTCTTGCATACGAGGCCAATAACAATACTTCTGCAGCTGAGTCAATGTTTTGTTTACCCCAAAGTGTCCTGCAATCAATGAGGTATGTGCTTCTCTAATCACCTGTGCTTGTTCATCTTTTGGAACACATAATTTACCCAAGTGATATAACAGTTTATCCTGCACATAATAGTCTTTCTCTTCTACATGTTTACCATTCATTAAAGCAGCATAGATATCCTTAAAGTTCTCATCATTAGCATATTGTTCCTGAAAACTTTCATGAACCATAGAACTATTCTGAAGGATTATCAAAGCATTCATCATAGGAGGTCTAGAGAGCATGTCGCTACTTTGTTATGGGTACCTTTCTTATACTTAATAAACAAATGAAACTGTTAGAAAACCATCCACCGAAAGTGCCTACTTTGTTGTAGTTTAGTTTGTGAGTGCAAATACTGAAGTGGCTGGTGATCAGTGTGGATTACAGTTTCTTTCCCCATTATGTAATGTTTCCATTTTTTAACACTCTGAACTAAAGCATAGAGTTCTTTATCATATGTGGGATAGTTACTTACTGCTCCTGAAAAGGTTTCAGAGTGGTAGCAAACTGGTTTACCTCCTTGCATGAGTACTGCTCCCATGGCAAACCCACTCGCATCTGTCTCGATCTCAAATGGTTGATGTAGATCTGGTAAGGCCAAAACTGGTGCGGTGCTCAACTTCCCCTTCAAAGTGTCGAAAGCCTTCTGTTGTGGACCTCCCCACTGAAAAGTTGCTCTTGTACTGGTTAATGCATGCAATGGTGATGCTATATAAGAGAAATTAGCAATAAATTTTCTCCAGTACTGAACTGCACCTAGGAAACTTCTGACCTCTGTGACTGTACTTGGCTTAGGCCATTTTACAATAGCTTCGACCTTCGCAGGGTCTACTTTCAATTGACCACCCCCTACGACATAGCCTAAGTACACTAAGGATGTCTTAGCAAATTCACATTTAGACATCTTTACATACAATTTTTCTTTTCTCAATACATCAAAGACTTTCTTTACATGACTTACATGATCTTCCCAAGTTTGACTGAATACCTCAAATTTATCATCTTCTTTGGCTTTTACAAGCATCAATACAAAGTTTTTACTTGAGTTGACCAACCTCTTCATTTGACCAGCATTAACTAGTGTAAGATTAGTCTTCACCTTATGTGCCCGTACAATGTATTCTACCCCATCTTTAAAAAGATGATACTTATTCTCCCCCCTATAAAAGATTGCTTTTCTGTCATAAAGATAAGGACTCCCTAACACAAGCCCACAAATATCCAAAGGGACCACATCGACTTCTACCTCATCTACAAAGTTTGCAGTGATAGCAAATCTCAATTTACATTGTTTAGTTACTTTTAATTGTGCATCATTGCAAACCCATCCGAGTGGATATGGTTTCGGATGAGGTGTTGTAGCCAAATTAAGTTTCTTTACAACTTCTTCAGATATTAAGTTGACTTGTGAACCCGTATCAAACAGAGTATCAATCTTAGTGTGTTTTGTTACAACACGAATGTGAAACAATTCATTTCTTTGCTTATCAACCTTAGGAGAAGATTCTTTACTTGTACTTGCACTGGCATTAGAAAAACTTGCATCAGATGAGAGAGATATACCTTTCCCTTTACCTTGGATTCCGGTAGCAACAATCTTTGTCTCATCTCCGGAGTCGAACCAAGATCCTGTTGAATCACTGCAGTAGTCTTCTTGCCTTTATTACCTCCATATCTTTTCGGCCTCAACTCAGGATGAAGCTTCCAACATCTTGAATCATCATGCCCCTCTTTCTTGCAATGGGAGCACGTAGGTTTCTCACCCTCTTTCTTAGCTGTAGCTGTCTTCTTCCCTTTGCCTTTATCTTTGTCTTTTTCTTTCCCTTTAGACTTACCCTCGAACTTAGATGGCTTCTTGGAAAAGTTATCACTAAAAGTATTCTTACCCCTTGACTCTATATGAGTAGCTTGAACAGACACCTCGTCTAGATTGTTGGGACTCAACATCAAAATAGTGTGCCTAAGGTAAGAATGTAAACCACCAATATACTTAAGTAATGTGTCTTGGGTATACAAGGGAACATTTAGAGCAATGGACCGTTTCCTAAACTCATGAGTATACTCCTGGACAGACTGCCCCTTACCTTGCCTAAAGGTTTGCCAATTCATGGTTAACTGTTGCATGTAACCTAAAGGGTAGAATTGTTTCCTAAGGGCAGCAACAAACTCCATCCAAGACATATTAACTTGACCATGGCGAGCAATTTCTTCACGAGTTTTACTCTCCCACCAGGTGAGAGCTGTACCTCCCAACCGGAGAGTTGCTAATTGAATCCTAGAAGCATCTTCTACTAGGCCTTGAATCCTACAGTATACTTCTACTTGTTGGACCCAATCGTCTAACTTCTCAGCATTTAACTCCCCACAATATTTAGGTAACTCAAATTTTACATCAAGCTTAATTACAGGCTTAGACTTGCTCTTAAATGGATTTACATTAGAAGAAGGAGAAGGAGGAGGAGAAGGAGGGGAAGATGGAGGAGAAGGAGTTTCTGGAGCTTTCTCCTCTGTGCCTTTCTGATCTTCCTGCTTCTCATGCTTTGAAGAACCTCCCTTTTCGTGCTTCTTCTTGTCTGCATAAAGTTCATCCACCATCACCTTCATGTCAAGAAATAGCTTCTAGAAATCCTTGACACTGAGTTCTGAACTTTGTCCACCTTCTTTTTCTTCCATCTGTGACGGTTGATTAGCTCTTCGTCTTCCGATATCTGGATTGTATTCTTCGAGTTCTCCTTCGCCTCGTTGCAACCTGGATCTCGTTAGCATTCAAATTGCAATACAAGCCACATACAAAGCTCTGATACCAACTTGATCTATATAGGATCTAGGACTAGTTGCTTACAGAATGCTTAACGTTAAAAGATCAATTATTACAACGCTTAACTTAAATGATTACAAATTAAATGCTCAAATGAATAAATGAACATAACATAAAATTAATGCCAAGATAATGAACTGAGAAAGAAAAGAGAGAAGAAATAGAGAGACGAAACCACAATTGATAACGGAGTTCGTCCCTAAGGACTACGTCTCCGGGTCCCTCTCCAATGGAGGACCGATCCGATTAGCTCCAAAAACAGTTACAATTGCTTCAAGACTATCTCCTTCAAGCACAGCAGCATGACATTACTCTGATGTGCAGAAATGTCTTCAAATCTCCCGAGCATTCTCTCGCTATCTCCACTTGGACTTGGAAAATCAGAGGCCTATACCCCCTTTTTATACAAAAAACTTGCCTAATTAGGCTTAACCACTCCATTAAATGCACATCTTCCTCCATCATGTCGTATCAGGTCTGGTTTATCCTCTGACATCTTTTGGATATAGGTTGTTTTGGTGGTTTTGATTGTTTTGGCTTATTTAGCCATTTTGACAAAGGCTCGGCTAATAGAATTACAAGAAAAACAACCGCGCCCATATTTATCAATAGAGCTCTCGCGTGGTGCAACGGTGGATGGTTATTTTGGTTGGATGGAGGTCGGCGGTTCCAAACCGCCGGCCTCCGTTTTGTTTGTATCACCACAGACTTTAAACAATAAAAGAAACCGGTAACCTTAATTTGTTGAGGGAGCCCTGCGGGCGCAACGGTAGACCACGCGGCCGTTTAGCCGGTGGCTACGGGTTCAAACCCGTTCAACACTTTTTGGAAAACTGTTAAAACAATTCCGAAGCCGAGGGTGGACACGTGTCCTCATTCCATTCGCTGACAGAGCCGACGGGTACGCTGACGAAGCCTCTCGTACGCTGACAAGGATGACACGTGTCGGGTCCTGATTCACCAAATCTGATGACTCATCCGATGACGTGTCGCTGACTGGGTGCCACGTGTCGTGCTCTAACTCGTCGGAATCTACCACGTATGCTGCCACATCGGAGTACGGAGAGATACGTCACCTGTATGGACGGACACATGTCAGCCAATGATTGGTCCGTACAGATGAATCATATGCCGTGCCTCGCTGGAATTCGACCTTGTGTAATCCGTACAGTACGGACAATCTGCTGACGTCATCTTTTGTACCCTCAAGTTTACTGAAGTTTGACTGCTTAACTCGAGCATACGACGTCGGATTTCGACGAAACGAACGCCGTCGGAATCGTCTCGACGAGCTCTTCGCGATGATGTTGCTTTCGTCGATTTCCGAGATGATTATTTTTTCCGCCTTATGGACGCCCCTGAAGCCAGTTTGACTGGAAGTTTGACTGGCCGTAACTTGCACAAACGGAGTCCTTTTCGACCCGTTCAAGTTGCGTTGGAACCAGGACGTCGTTCTCTTTCTGATGGTGTTGAAATCTAGAGCATTGGGAACACTTCAATTTTCACTAAAAAATTGTCCCCCGGATCAACTTTGCAGACCCAAAATGCAAAATGGGGCTAGGTGAGCCAATCTTCAAGTTCAACACTATGCCTCAGGAAGCTCTCTGCTCGAGGACAAAAGCGCGGTCCTTGGACGATAGCGCAGCGTGCTAGCGTCCATACGACCAGACAACAATAGAGACAAGGTCAAACCTGAGAAAATCACTAACGACCCATCTAACTACCACTAAATGGCCACAATAATGTAACGAGATAAACTAAGTACTCCCTAATGTGATAAAGGAAAAATGCAAGATTAAAGGTGGCAAGAAGGATCTCACAAAGAAACTCGTTCACCCACTAGCTCCTCGAAAGCGCATTCACCTACACAAAAAAAGGAGTGGAAAATTTTGGGTAGCTGTATAGAGGCCTATCTCAGTCAAACCCCTATTTAGGTGTTTCCATCTCCACAGACAACCAAGAAAGTGAGATAAAGAAAGTACTATAATGAAGAGCACCAAAAACACTACAAAACAGTAAGTGTGCCAACTCAACCAAGTAATAGAGGAGAGGAGAGGGAAGCTTACCACCTCCACCAAGAGCACTCAAGGCTACTTGGGGGAGAAAATGAGAGTACTCAAGCCTTTTTTGCAATGGTGTGGTCCCAAAATTTCTCTACTGAAGTGGTGGAGTAAAGTTGTTGTTACTATGGAGTGCTTGAAATATTGCTTGAAAGCTTGAGAGTGAGCTTGTGAATGAGGTGAAGATGTTCAACTGAATGCTTAGAGGATGGAATGCTTGTTGAAGAGATGAATTTGAAGTAGGAGTGGAGAAAAATGACCATATTCAAGTCAGTCATTTGAAGGGGCATTACAACTTGACTCCCAATGAGAAGTGTAACGCCTCTGCTGGTTCAGCCGCATGAATCTGCCAGGGACATAAGTGTGTCGTGCGGACATCTGCGTGTTGCATAGGCGTCCCCAATAGAAATGCCTCCATTGATGCTCAAAACAGGTGCCAAGTGTGATGAAAGCAGTGGGCTTAGTTGGAATGAAGCATCTAAACTTGGTTTTCTAAGGTGGATAAAGGAAAAAAGGGGATTTGCACATGGGGTGAAAATTTACTCCTATACATTTTTCCCCCACTTTAGTGAGCACAAATACTGATGAGTGCTCAGTAAAGTAGATCAATAAAGAGGTAACATTTAGAAATGTATACCTAAACTATCGAGGAAGCAGACCATGATCTGGAAAACTTGAAGGTACAGGGAAAGTGAAGGACTCCATAGCTACTCAGAACTATGAAGTTGGAAAAAATAAAGTGTCTTATAGGCCCGTGGACCTACAAGGAGGTGACCCCCAAGATCTTTCACATGAAGGAAGCCCCATGAAATAAGAACCTTACAGGTCTGTAGACTTGCAAGAAACTTATCCCCCAAAACTCTAGCATGGAGGAAACCTAAAGGAAGTGGACTCTGTAGAGTCAATAAGTAGCCACATAGGCAAGTAAGCAGACAATCGCGCAGACCGTCAATGATTTGGAAGTCTTTCAAAGGGATCCCTCGGGAACCCTTCAAAAGGAGAGGGGGTCCACTCAAAGGATACACTGTTTGAAAGGTGAGGTCTAGTCAGGCTGCCCCCAAGCTATACATGAAAAAATCCATTTAAGGTAAGGACTGTCAAAAGGGGGGTCCCTCAAGAACCCACCATGAAGAAAAGGGGGGTCCACTCAAGGGGCACACAGTTCAAAAATAGATGTTCCTTCTTAGAGCGATCCATCATCAAGGGATCCTTTCAAAAGATGTTCACTTCATCAAGGAATTTGAAAGGAAGGATGTGCCCCCACATGAGGGGAAGATTAAAGATGTTTCCGCTTCGGAGGAAGGTTTTCAAGTCCTTTTTTTATGAACCCATGATGAAGGAAACACATTTCGTTAGGGTTCCAAGTTGAGAATGCAATTCCAAAGAAAATCCTACAAAGATTTTCAAGAAAAGATTCATTGGCCATGAATGCATTTTTTAAATATTGAAATGTTGAAGAAAAGCGTTGTCTCACATGAGAGAGACAACCCAAGCAAAGAAGAGAAAAAGGTAAAGGTAAAGCAAAAGGGAGAAAAACATAAATAAAGGACATAGGGGGATCTGGTTTGGAAGGGTTAGATTTGTCTGAGCTCATATAAATAACTGGTAATCTCAGTGCAAGGAAAAAGATCATCAATCCCCAACCAGATTAGGAAGAATGCATGAGAAGACAAAGTAAAAATAAAAAATTGGGTCAACATGTAAGGGAAGCCTAAATGCTCCCAACTCTTTGCATTGTCCCCAAGTTATTAAAAATCAAGCACAAACATGGAAGAATGATGATACAAATAGAGGAAGGTTTATGACACAAAAATCACCCTTGTATCCAAGCACTAATAGGGGTGATGAGGGTCATCCAGAGACACATAGTATGAGCACGGGGGAACACATCACAAAAACACACACACACACAAGATCAAGAAGGGGTCTCCTCTTAACATTGATCAACCAAGAGGTTTTTTGCTTCCCAATCTAAATCCTCATAAGGGGAAGGAGGATGAGCTTGCAATGTCAGGATGTTAAGTGGAGGAGCATTCGACCCTCCCGCAACAAGGGCTAAGGAAGAAGCCCCTGCAAGGTATTCTTCACCGAGATCTTGTGGAGCTAAGGTCAGTGATTTCGCGAAGATCACTAACAAGGTCAGAAATTCATCCATAGAGTTAAACATGCACTCCACAGGAGAGCCATGTCTAAATTCAGTAGACAAGGCAGGTTGCGCCTGAGACCCACCGCTAGGCTCGCTGAATGATTCAAGAGCGGTGAGAAACTTAGGGGAAGTTGGGACTAGTTCCATCACCAAGATGGAATAAGTTAATGCATGGCCACCTTGCAGAGAAGGTAGACTCCTCTTTCATCCCTCACTACTAGAAGGACCACACTCCACCCCTTGTTTTGTCGGAGGAGATGAACTCCACATAGATGAGGCTAGAGGAAAAAAGGAAGAGGATGAAAGAACTGAAACAGATACAACTGAGGTATTAACCATATCCATGAGCTTTGATAAAGGCTGGATATCCAGAATGGATATCAGTAAAGGTGACTCCATTCAAGGAGCGATGAACACCTATACCCACTTGGGGTTAGGTGCATTCATACTTGCTATGGAAGTTAGGAGCAATACAAGACCAAACTAAAGAGAAACGGGAGGAAGGGGGAGGAAGACACTGTGGGAGGCCCTAAAGTAGGGGAGGTCATTTCTTCCTCCTTCCTTTGTGAGGTAGCCTGCTCGGCCAGAAGAGATTTTTGTTGGCACTTGTGCTCGTGTGCAAGGTGGTTTCTACGACTCTTGGAGCTAGAGGCCAGAGTTTGCAAAGGAACAAAAGGTTCCTGCTCAACCATGGGGACATCCACCATAGTTGTTTCTGGTAGAGGGACATGTTCTTGTACGGGAGTAGGAGGAACGGGCTGAGGCGCAAAAGGAGGAGTCGACCTGAGAGTCTTGACAATGGGCCTCTTCTCGCTTACTGCATTAGGAGTAGGAGCAATAGGATGCCGTGGATCAAATTCTCTTTAAGAACCTTTCTTTCTACCATATAAATAGTACCACGGTCTGGTTTATTCATTAGGGAGGTTTGCGATCTTGAGCTTGGGCCTACTCCAAGGAGGAATCATTAGACTCAGCAGATAGTCACCGGGATGGCTCATCCAATACTCTTCCAAAGAAGGGGGAGAGGATGGGGCAGTTTTAGAGGAGGTAGCCTTCTTCTTACCTTTACAGGAAGGAGAGGGAGTCAACGTGGACTTCTCCTTCCCTTTCTGGGAAAGGAGAGTAGTCAGTGCGGACTTCTCCTTCTCCTCTCAAGAAGATGAGGCAATCGATTGTTCTATCATGAGAAGGGTCATCTTTGGCTCCCCCTTGCCCCCATTTTTATACTTTACATAATTCTTGTAAAGCAGATCCATTCTCGAAGGAAGTGGGCCAACTGGGGAGGACCAAAAGTGATCCAACAGATATCCACCATGCGACACTAAGGGTTGGTATCCAGTGTCATGCACTATATGTACGACACCTTCATGGGATAATTTTAAGCATTTGTGAATAATGGAGGTGATTCCATTTATGGAGGTGAGCTAGCATATTCCTAGCTTCAACTTGAACAAATATGACTTTGGGATAACATCGAAAACTATGTCAACAGGCCTAGGTCCAACCAGGATGAACAAAGTTATCGAGCCATAAGGCTTAAGACACATACCATCATGTGTATGGATCATAGATTTTGTTTCTTCATATTTCTCATTTTGTAATGAATTCAATACTAATGCTTCCTCAGTGATAAAATTTGCATGGCTCACAGGGTCTATCAAGACTCCCATCACAATGTTACCATTGACGTGATTGGGAATGTAGAGAGGCAAGGGTTTGTTGTTTAAGGATAAATCTTGTGATGTGAATGTAATGTTCGATGAACCGGGTGTGGGTAGAGCAGTAGGGGTCACCATAAACATATTGACACAGGCCTCGGGTTGGGTAACATAATTAGTGGGATTGATAATCATGTTAGCAGAGTGTGACAAAAATAGGTTTGTGTATATTTGTAGTTCACTATTAGCTTTTGGCATTGATTTGTTAGCATTTTGTTTACTCCCATTGAGACGAATGGCACCGTCCTCAATGCAGTTCTATATCTCATGATGCAGCCACATACAATGTTCGGTATCATTCCATTAACTCAATGGTACTTAAAATAAGTGTTCCCATCATACCAATTAGGGTAAGGCTCTTTAATAGGCTTAGGACTTGGCAAGGTTATGATCTTATCCTTCAACAACTTCTAAAGGATGGAAGTATAAGATTCTGATAACTTTGTGAACTTTCGGTTACATTTGAGGTTGTTGCCATTAGCAGTGGCCACTACATTCATAACAACCTTACCTTTCCTAGAGATTGATACAATGGACTTTCCCTTAGAACGGGAGAGCCAGGAGGATCCCCCGAAATGAACAACCACCTGTTGGTACTCTCGTAAAGCTACACACAAGTGTGCAAAAGAAGGGTATTTCATAAGGGCGAACTTCTCTTGCCAAGGCCTTTGTAAGTTCCCTATGAATACGTTTTGCACATCAGAATCGGGCAGCTAATACAAGATTTGTGAAAGGAGCACTTGGTAGCATGCTATAAAATCAATGATTTTTTCATTATCTCCTTCTTTACACCAGACAAGATCTGAAAAGGTCATCTTTGGCCTAATGTTTGCTTGAAACTGTCTAAGGAATTGATTTACAAGTTGGTCAATTGAGAAAATAGAGTTGTCAAGTAAGGAACAATACCACTTGAGTGCTATGTCCTTGAGAGATTGGGGAAACAATTTAGCCATCAATGCATCATGATGGAAGAAGTCTATGCACAAGGCATTAAAGGCAGACACATGTGTATGTGGATCTCCCTTACCACCATACTTTTCAAATTTAGGTATCTCCATTCCTTGGGGGAAGGGAGTGTTTAAGATTGCAACTGACAATGGGATATGTTGGAAGAAGGGCTGGAAGATAGGCTAGCCAGAGGCTTGGGAAAGATTCACCAACTAGCTCTACATCTTACCCATATTCTAAAGAAGAGTGTTCAAAATAGGGTCATTAGAAGATAGAGGGCTAGAGGAACCTCCTCTAGAGCCACTGCCAAGGCCACCTCCAGATCCACCATCGGTGTGACTTCTACTATAACCACTACCAAAGCCACCACCACCAGTAGGGCCTCTGTCGGAACCACCACCATGACCTCCGCCGAAGCCACCTCCACGAGCACTACCTCCACTACTGAATCCTCCACCACTCATCTCGCCAAAGCCCCCACCACTAGAGGTGATAGGAGGGGTGAAGCTAAAGCCCAAGGGGACCCTGTTTACTTTGATAGTTTTATGTTGTTTAGAGATAGAAGGGATACTGATAGAAGGGACCACATCGGCCATGTATACGAACGTGGGAGGCATCGATACCCCTAACTATCTTTCACATTCTTCAAAAGTGACTCCTTGTGTGAAGCTAGGGTTGTTTGAAGGAGCACACGCTTCAGCGAGACCGAGGAGGCTAGTCAGAAGTTCTATTCTTGTTTGATCTTTACTCATCATATACTTAAACTCACTAACAACCCAAGCGGCTCTAGCCATCTTCGGATTTCTTTCCAAGTGATTTTCTAAGTTTCCTAGTCCTTTAGCGAGGGAAACAATGTATTTTGTAGGGATTTGAATGACCTCATACTCGTCCATTGATGATGGCATAGGAGATGTAGGGAGAGTGGGAACGTGATCGGTTTCATCAACGAATCCCATCTCGTTCCTTGAAAACTGCTCATGTGTAGCCACACTAATGGCGGGACCAGAGAAAAGGCCCATACAGAGACCAATCGATACCTTCATCCTTTCCATCGGGAGGTGTCATATACTTCTCCTAATGATATACCCAAAAATTTTAGACTGGGTTGTGATGCTCATAAACCTTCACAACACTCAAGAACACAACAGTCACAAAGTACATGAGGGAGGTCTCAACACCAATAGATGAACAGACATTGGTTCACGTTGGGTTCACCAAAAATGTAAGAGAGGGGGACCACCACGTGCAAGGCCCTAGGTCATGGAGGGCCAAGATGCGGAAGGCTGCCCTAAGTTACCTCAGCTAAAAGGGGTGTTGGGATATGTGAGATGAGAATGGTGAGGACTATGAGGTCCTTCAACCACTCTGCAAACCCGAAATGAAAAATGGGGCTAGGCAAGCTAATCTTCAAGTTCAACACTACGCCTTAGGAAGCTCTCTGCCCGAGGATGAAAGTGTGGTCCTTAGACAACAACTCGATGCATTGGCATCTCTAAAGTGCACTGGCATCTATACAACCAGACAACAACAGAGACAAGGTCAAACCTAAGAAAATGACTAATGACCCAACTAACTACCACTAAAGGGCCAAAATAACGTAACTAAATAAACTAAGTACTCCCTAATGTGATAAATTAAAAAATGCAAGATTAAAGGAGGCAAGAAGGATCTCATAAAGAAACTCGTTTTCCAACTAGCTCCTCGAAAGCACGTTCACCTACACACAAAAAAGAGAGGAAAATGTTGGGTGGCTGTATAGGGGCCTGCCTTAGTTAGACCCTCATTTAGGTGTTTCCACCTCCATGGAAAACCAAGAAAGTGAGATAAAGAAAGTACTATAATGAAGAGCACCAAAAACACTACAAAATAGTAAGTGTTCCAAGTCAACCAAGTAATAGAGGAGAGCAGAGGGAAGCTTACCACCTCCACCAAGAGCACTCAAGGCTACTTGGGGGAGAAAATGAGAGTACTTGAGCATCTGCTGCAATGGTGTGGTCCCAAACTTTCTCTACTAAAGTGGTGGAGTGAAGTTGTTACTGCTATGGAGTGCTTGAAAGCTTGAGAATGAGCTTGTGAATGAGGTGAAGAAGTTCAACTGAATGCTTAGAGGATGGAATGCTTGTTGAAGAGATGAATTTGAAGGAGTGGATAAAAATGGCCATATTCAGGTCGGTCGGTTGAAGGGGGTGTTACAACTTGACTCCCAATGAGAAGTGTAACGCCTGTGTAGGTTCAGCCGCAAGAATCTGCAGGGACGTAAGCGCGCCACGCTGACGTCTACGCGCCGTGCGGGCGTCCTTGATAGAAACATCTCCACTGACACTCAAAAAGGTTCCAAGTGTGATGAAAGCAACAAACTTAGTTGGAATTAAGCCTCTGAACTTGGTTTTCTAATGTGGATAAAGGCAAAAAGGGGATTGCACACGGGGTGCAAATTTACTCCTATACACCTGGTTACCTATTCTACACTAGCCCAGACAATACCATGAGAAGGTGCATTAGGGAAGATGAAATATTTGATATCATGAAGGCTTGCCATGATGAACCATGTGTGGGTCACTTTGCAACCAAAAGGACAACATTCAAAATCCTCACAATTGGTTACTACTGGCCAACATTACACAAGGATTCTATCAAGTATGCAAGGAGTTGTGATAGGTTTCAAAGAATGGGTAAGCCAACAAAGAGTGATGAAATGCCATTATAGCCTTAGTTAACACTAGCTCCCTTTGAAAAATTGGGTTAAGACTTCATTGGACCAATTTCACCTACTTCTAACAACAAGGAGTACATTATGGTTTGCATTGATTATTTGACTAAGTGGGTAGAAGTGAAGGCATTATAGTTTTCCAGAGATGGCATTGTGTCTAAATTCTTGTATGAGGACATTTTTACTAGGTATGGAGTACCTAGGAAGATAGTGACTGATCAAGGTACACAATTTACTTCAGAACTCATTACCAAATTGGTTGAAGAATATGCAATCAGGCACAAAAAATTTAACACCTTATCACCCTCAAGACAATGGTTAGGTGGAGGTTACCAATAGGGAAATTGAAAGTATTCTAACTAAGAAAAAGAAATTACATAGAAATATTATATTGCTAGATTACCATAAGCAATATGGGCATATAGAACAACTTGGAAAACCACAACTAGTTTCACGCCTTATGAGCTAGTATATGGAAAAATAGTAGTCCTAATTGAGTTTGAGTGTAAGACATTAAGAAAAACAGTGGAGTTGAATATGGATCTTACAACTCAAAAGGAGAGGTTACACCACTTAAATGGACTGGATGAAAACAAGATGGAGACAATACATCAACTGAGATAGTACAAAAGTAGAGGACAAAGTGGCATGACCAATATATCAAGACAAAGGAATTTAATGTAGGAGATTGGGCCTTATTATATGATTCAAGATACAAGGATTTCAAAGGGAAACTTCAATCTAGGTGGTTGGTACATTTTGAGATCAACCAAGTCTTTCCTAATGGAGCAGTGAAGTTGCACACCATAGATGTAGTAAGGTTGTCTCTCTTGGTTAATGGACACAGGTTGAAATGTTATAAGAAACTAGTACAAAAGGAATATTTCATTCTTTCTCTTTTTTAGTAGTATGGTCCTCAAAGTACTCCAAATTTAGGTTCAGAAACACAAAATGATGACTCAACTGCAATAGATATACCAAGTTATTTAGGTGACTTAGTGATTGAGCTACACAGCTCAATCCCTGAGATCACTCAAGTTCAATTTCTTATTCCACCTCATATGCACACACAAGACAGTCAAAATTATGCACACACTTTTTCTAGAAATACTTGTCTTAAATATATAACTATCAACATTCAGTAAGGGCCCTATTACAGTAGGGACTTGTAGCACAAAAGTTGTCACAATTCATATGGGACCTGATGTCGAAGGTACCCATAGCACCGTCTCCCAGGAAAATTCAAAAATTGGTGCCACATTAATTGTAGTTCTCACCATTTTCACCTCATATTTCTCACATATGAAGTATTTGTCATATCATAATAAGTACCTGCAATATCCTTATCTTATTTCACGCTACCAATTCAAATTTTAATAATTTGAATTGTCACATCACTAACCATCATCTATCTATTTTGTTTCATTACATCACACTTGTCACCTCATAATTCACTTGTAATTAATTCTTGTCACATCAAATCATCTTGTGAATACATTTTATTCAATTCACATGTGCGACGTTCAATTGATCACCTTTGACAGGTACATAAAGTACATTACCATAATTTTCATGGATTTCTTAACAATTTCATTATGTATTTCCATACTAAATTAAGCATGCAATATATTAATTCCATTTATTTACATACTCTATAATGATACCTTCAACTATCACGAGTTGAAGTGAGGTCACTTGAAACCTTGATTTAGGGGGTGGTACAATATCAACCATTTTTTTTGTTTTTCACCACCTAAAACCAAATGCAAACAAATAGATATGACATGTAAACCCTTTTTTTCCTAAATTAAATCTACATTTTGTTTTTAATTTCAATTTCCAATTCCCTAAAATTTATGATCTTGAGCTAAGTCAAACCCATAACCCATTTTTAAGCTCAATCAAGCTGATACAAAGAAGAAGGGAAGTTGTAGTTACAATATAGTTAAAGTGAAGAGTGCATGTGAAAACAACAAAGTAAGAGAAGGGTTTGAAGATGGTGAAGTGGAAATTGAGCTGAATTTCCAACATTAGAACATTGAGTAGAGGTAAAGAGATTCACCAATGGGAGGTGATGTTATTAGGAGAGAGTAGTCGACACATAATTAGATATTAGAAGATGCAATGGTATTGCCTATCTTCACAAGAGTTGGTTGGCTTGATTACTTTCTAAAGTTGACAGAATTTGACAATGACATAACAAGGAGAGTTGCAACCAAATTGGAGCACAATGAAGCAATGATAAAAGGGTTGTTAGTAGATGCATCTAAGGTAGCAAAAGCACAAATATTTGGTTTTCCTAGGACTAGAGCAGAGTTTCTAGTTTGAGCAGATGCAGTGGTTGCACAAGAATAATTATGTGAGAGAGGAGAAAATTTGGACTCATCATCCCAAGGTACAAAAAGACTCTCTCTTCCATGGATCTAGGCCAAGTTTTCTTCCTATGTTATTAGATACCTTACTTGTGATGGTAGATAGAATCTTCTATATGCTATACATTTCAAATTACTTAGTCATCTTCGCCATAATAGACTAGTAAATGTGCCCAATTTCCTCTATAATATACTAAAAAAGATGACATTTGAATACCAAAGGAAACAAAGTGACACAAATTTATCACATCACTGTTTAATTGCCCCATTAGTAAAAAGGAGGTTGAGAATTCAATACCATAGATATCTTGGGAAAAATTTGTGAAATTTCAAGATATTAGCAGTCTACTTGAGGCACCTGAAGTACCTAAAACCTTAGAACCACAAGTTGAACCTACAAGAGGAATTTTTCCTAACTCACCAATGGATTCACCTACCTGTAGCCGAGGCGAGCCTGACAAGCATAATGTTCCAGAGCCTAGGTCACCAGTAGTGGAAGAAATCCCATCTTCCTCAAAACCACCTAAACCCAAGAAAATAAGAGATAGTACATCTAAAACATCCACACCTTCTAAAACACAAAAGAAAAATAAGGATGTTCAAAAGAAAAAGAAGGATCTTCAGAAGGAGAAACCTACACCTAGGTGCTCAAGTTGGTTGAAAAAGAAAAGTGTTATGAGGGGGAGTGTGGGAAAACCTGAAGAGGGAACAAAGGGAAAGAAACAGTAGGAAGAGGATGTGGTGTTGGTTGAAATAGACTTAGAAGAAAAGGGAAATATCCCTGGAAATGTACATACACCTACAAAGAGGAAGAGATATGTATCCACCACTTCTAATTCAGACTCACAAGACATGTTTGTTGCCAAGAAAACACAAAAGAAAACCCCAGATAGTCCTACTCATTAAGACTATGGTTGTACAAGGGGTGGTAATGAACAATTTTTAGAAACAGAGGAAATGTTTATAGAGGATAGAAATGTCAAGAAGCAACTTCAGGAAGCTTTGGACAAAATTAAACAACTCGAGGAACTAGTGCAAGGTTATGAGAAGAGAGACAAGGAAAGGGAGACAAAAATACAAGAATTGGAAGAGAAGTTGTAGACATATGGCCATGGTGCAAAGTTGTACCTATTGGCACAATTGACCATTACAGAAATAGGGGATGGAGAACTTGCAGTAGAAAATTAGAAACCTCCTCCCATTAAAACTCCAATTCACCACACAACTTTGTCTCTTGGTTATCAATTATGGAAGCTCACTAATGAATTTTCATAGGAGAAAGAAAAGTGGAGAAAATAAAACAAAATTTTAATTGTAGAACACACTAAAGTGTTGGAGGAAAAGGACACTAAATTGAGTAAAATGGCAGTTAGAATGGAAGAAATAACAGATAAGGCTACCCAAACCATCACGTGCAAGTTTTCAATTTAACAGGCTAATCAACAACAAACCAGTTTCTATGAGTGGAAATTTTGAATTTCTCCATGTTTTTGCTTGTGTAACCCTTGATGAGCAAGACAAACTATGTGAGTAATATCTACACAACTATGTGGTTTTGGAGGATGCACAATGGAATCCCTTAATGTTTGTTGGGGATTTGCAGGTAAGAGATTTAGCATCCTATTTTATAAATGAAAAATTCAGAGGTGAACTCCTAGAGGAATATGCAAAAAGGGAAAAGTCAGTTGCACTACTAGTAAGGAAAGAGTCTGAAGATCCTAATGAGATAATTGATGAGTGGTTAAAACTCTTGAAACACAAGGGTGCAAGAAGAAAATTTATGAGGGTAAGGGTACATGACTACAAAAGAATGAAGACACTAGTAGTTGGGTTAGTTCAAAATGGTTATAAATGTGTACAAGAAAGGTGGAATAGTTTGACTCCAGAGTTGAAAAGGAAGGAACCTCATTCAATACATAACTTCATATCTATGCTTGAAAGAGTGAAAAGGTACATGAATATTGCTATCTATCAAGCAACTAAATGGATACCACTCACCTTCCAACTGCTTATGCTCCTTTATCGAGTCCCACATTGGACAAGAGATAGGATGAAGAAATGTGAGGAGGCTGAGAAAACCAGAATGAAGAGACTTGTAGTTTATAGAGGGTTCTACGTAAAGAAGATCAAGGGAGTAGAGATTTTCATGGACCTCAGGGAGATTACATTGCATTACAATCTATACCCCTAGTACATTTTTCTTGGGGGAAAAAAAAGTATAGTTGGGGGGAGTGATAAATCTATTTAATAGTCCATTTCTTGATGTTTTTATGCATGCTTTCAGACATTATCAGACAATCCTTTCAAACATATTCATATGCTATGCTATCTTTTTATGCTTATTATACAACCTTGGACCTAAATTATAGTAATATAAATATCGTTATGATTTAGTAGCATTACATGATTTATATGTGAGTATGTATGTAATGTGGTTGGAATTTTTTGTTTAATCATGGTAGTTAGCTTTGTGTATATATTTTGTGGATTAACCTCTTGCGGCCCAAGAAGACATTGTAGCCCGCAACAAAAGGAGGACTTGGACAATGAAATAGGGGAAGTGCCAGATCAAGCTGAGTGTAATAACTACCATGTGAAGACACCTGATGGAGTTAGTCATGTATCATTATGACAATTAATAAGGTGTTGAAGAAGAAGAATTCTTTTGTTAATAGGATTCTAGATAAATAATTATGTGTTTCAAATACATATCTATTTTATGGAGTTTAAATTATATTTGAACTCTTATTTCTTTTCAGTTGCATTTTGAATAATTCAATCTTAATTACACACTATGATATCTAGGGAGTTGTAGTTAATGATTTTAGTTAAGATTTTTGTTTAGAATAAACTCCCCCATGCTTGTATATAGTCGGTGGTTGAGTCTTTAGATAGTTAGTTGGTTAATTTCATACTGGATGAATTTGTTCTCAATTATTTCATAGTTTTCAATTGTAATCTATAGACATGTTGATTTATTCAAAAATGGTTTTCATGAATACAATATTTGAGCAAGATTTTATGTGATTTTTTGGAATATGTCATGAATGAAGTTCAAGTTCATATGGATGTGTAGAATCTAAAGATTTAGATTTGGTTTTAGTTAAGTGAAGACAACCACTTGAGCAGGCCACTCAAGGTAACTGTTCTTCACTAAATTTATAGTTTTATTTTTGTTCAGCAGTTATTTCTATTTATCATTACTTCATAAATTGCATGTAAGTTAGAATAGATTCTCATGTTATGATTATCAATAATGATTGTTCATGTGCATGAAAGCATTCAATTAACTTGTAGTACTCTTGAGGATAGATTAAGTTTAATTATCACTTTTGAATAGTTTTGAGTTAGTTTCAGTAATTCTCTATTAGCAGTAGTTCAACTACAGGTTATGTTGTAGGCACCCGTAGCCATTAGCGCCAATTTACTTTCACTATTATGTGTTTCTATGATTTTCTAGCAAGTAGAATACCTTTAATAGGATAACCTAGGTAACCTTAGGTCTTTGAAGGCACATTTAGTGCAGTACCATCACAAGTTTACAAACCTTGGTTGACAATTTAATGAAGTCTTTACAATGGTGAGTGGACTGCTCAACTAGTTATTCCTTTGAATTGTGTGGTTTCTACCAAGTTTACAAAATACTAGTTTAGAATCTGCAATACATGAGTTTGTTTTCAATGTTTTTAGAGAGGTGCAAGTAATGTGTGATAGATGAAATGTATGGTGTTTCACCTACATGTGTGTGATGCGAATGCGATCAGAGTTGTGTGAATTGTGTGAATTCTAAGCAAAGTAGTGCATTGATTTTGATCAGTGCATAGATTATTTTGTACTTCATTGGAACTGTAATCCAACATATTGTAGATGCAATTGTAAAAATTCAATAAGCTATGAGCCACCCCTTATTTCTTCTGTCTTATTCTCCGTGGGTAGTGAGTCCACTTTTAGTGAGCATTTTTGTAGTATACTATATCCAGATATAATATATTGTGAGCTAACTCTCATCATGGTTTTTCTCATTTTGGGTTTTCCATAGAAAAATCCTGGTGTTCATGTGTTATGTGATCTTATGGATGTTTCATGCTTTCATTCCTTATTGTAGTTGATTTTTTTTTGGTAATTGGATGGCTAATGTTTAAATGGTTTAATAGAATATTGATTCGCCCCCCTCTCAGTATTTTGAGTGTTCAATAGTAAATCCGGTGTTCTATTGTGTATGGTTGTTGATGTATTAATGTTTCATTTGTTTACATTTATGTTGATGCATAATAAGGGTTTGAAGATTAATGAGGGTTTGAAGGTTTTAATGTACAAATAATTCACCCCCCCTCTTAGTTGTCTTATGTGTCTAACACTTTTCACCTTCATATATCATCACATCACATACCTTCACCAACTCATACTATGATTCAATAATTTTTTGAAATACTCTCTATCCCCCCATCCTTGGTGCCACTCATCAACTCATACAATCTTGGATTGAACATGTCATTGGATACCAACTCATGCTTTTTTCATCTTTTTATTGACTTTTTTGCATGTGTTTATTTTTAACTTTTTTCCTATGTTCCTAGTGCTCCATCCATCACACTCTCATGGTCACCCTATTCCTTCACATGATGGTGTGCCTCAACAACATGTAATTTAGATCACTATGCTATTTGTAGGTTTCATTATTTTTGTGTTAGTCTATATTAAGATGGTGTATCATCATCATGATCCATTATATCATGATGTATGATGCTAGTGCTACAAAAAATAATATTTTTCTCTTTGCACATGAAGATACTTTGATATCATTAATCCTTCATTAATTTTTACCATTTTCCATTATACTTCCATTCATCTCTACTCTTTCCACCAAATCATATGTCATTACAATTTTATTACATCCTTGTAAGATATCAAAATCAATCATGTACAAGCATGCAATATAAAATCACATCATCTAATCATGCAAGTGACACAATGATCATCCTGTTGTCAATTCAGATTGCACCTGAACACTTGAATAATTAAATTCAGCAATCTGTTGAAACATGGAATGATTCTCAGGCCTGTGGGTTGCCTAAAACTAAGAATCAATCTCCAGAGAGGGCTGGTTCCCTGATGAAAACCTCCTAAAAACTAATTGACTTGGCTGGGAAAAAGATAGAAAGCTTGCTTGAATTGAAATCCTAAAGCTACGAGAGGTGATTACACCTAAATGATAATGACTCGTAATTATGACTCACAATAAATTTCTCAAAACTCTAATCTGCACAACCAGATTCAATAATTTAATCACTTGAATGATTTAAACAGAGGCTTTGATCTAATGCAATATTGAAGGAAAACGAGGTTTTCACGACAAAATTTATTAACCAATTAATAAGCATAGTGCATAACCAGTGAACTTAAACTAAATTGCATACAGATATGCGAAAAAGATAGAAAAAATCAGAGGTTTCAGAACTGAAACACAGTAATTCTTCGATCAAATTCTTCACAAAAATGATGCTCGAAATCTAGAAGGGAAACTCTAAAGTACTAAAACTCAAAGGAATCTTCTGCAATTACACACTTTGAACCTATAAAAAACACTGCTATATTAATCTAAAAGCTGAGTTACAAGATGATCTTCTTTGCTGAAGGCAAAGGTAGAAAACAAGAACTAGATTGAAAAACAGTTAAGTTTTTCAATATATACAAAAAACCTTTCCAAAAGGCATGCAAAAAGAACTGAAAGTCCAACTCCAAGAAGGGTGATAATTCCAAAGCCAAATCTGAGCAGAAGAAAATATCTCTGAAAAGGAGGCCCAAAACCATGCAAAAATAAGTCCAATCAAGCTCAAACTCACTGCCAAGTCATAACTGATACATGCACTATTCCAACTGAATTGCAACTCCCTGAAAAAGTGGCTTAAAGCATGCAAAACTGCCTCGTTTTTACCAATCCGCCCATGCAACTCTAAAGTCCACCTTTGCACAATCAATCTTTAGTTTAAGCAAATAGTTATAACTTAGCTTTATATAACATTTATTTATTTGCATTTTAAAATACTAAATTAATTAAATGATTTATAAAATATCATTTAATTAATTAGCTACAAGATTTAATGCAAATAAACAAATGAAAATAATTCCTTTTGCAAAAATTAAATTTCCCCTTAAAGCTTCATACATTTTACCCAACATATATTAGGAAATGACTTAAATTTTCGGCTATAAAACCTTACACCAATCTTCATTATTATTTGATAAGGCCGACCACTTAACCATGGAGAATAAAAAATAATTATTATTGAAAATCATTTGCAAAAGTATCAAAATGAATTTAGGGCGAATGAATAAGAGGTCAAAATTATTAGGGTTCGAACCCTAAAAAGCAACAAAGAAATTCCATTTTGCATTTTTGTGAAGTCTCCTCTTTGCTAGGCGCCGCCACTCCTCAAACCCTAGCCATGAACTTGCTGTTTTCTGGATTTTCACCATTGATGAAGTTCGAATCTAGTCATTTCTGGGTGAAATAAGAGCAAAATGACATTTTTTCAAAAACGTAGAGGCACTTTGGGAAGCGATTTTCAATTCTAAATGATATTCTTTCATTTTTCTGAGACTTTGTGGCAAATCTGGGCACAAATCTATACTTTTTCTGGCCGCCATCATCATCCTGAGCCACGAACTTGCAGGAGACTTCTACAACTTCGAAAATATGAAGAGCTTATCAGGTATTTTAAAATACAAATCTGGTTTTTTGCTTTTCATCTGCAATTTTTCTGAAGTTTTCTTCATTCTTGAAGCCGCATGATCATCTGAAGTAATTTCTTTTAAAAACAAAGAATAAACTTTGTTTATAAATTTGAATCTGCCTCTTTCCTTCATTTTTTTTCTGCAAAAAAAACTTATTTTCAAGCCATGCCATGATTTCTTTGAGCATTTTTTCAGAAATAAAGAAAAAACTTTGCTTAAACAACATTCAAATCTGGTCTCTGCTCTTTGAATCTGCAATATATCATTTTTCAAGCTGTGCCATGACATTTCCTTCTTGAGATCTTTGCAAAACATAGCATTTGAACTCTTAAGAGATGAAGAACTTCAATTTTTTCTGAAAACATACAGCCACGTTTTTCTTTTCTGGGTATTTTTCTCTCTTTGAATCTGCAAAAACTTCATTTTTCTAGCTGCGCCATGATGATTTGAAGCATTTTTTTCTAGAAATAAAGAAACACACTTGATGTAAAATCAAATCTGGTCTTTTTCCTCTTTAGATCTGCAAAATCTTCAATTTGCAAGCTGCACCATGGACATAGATTTATGTTTTCTGCAAAAACATAGCATTTTAACTCATAAAAGATGAACTGCTTTCGATTTTCTGTATTCTACAGCCACATTTTTCTTTTCTCTTAAATCTGGGCATATTTAAGCTTCATAGAAATTTGATTTTTGTATATAAAAGCAAGCTTTTATATTTGAAAACCCTCTGGTTTGGTGTTAATCTTTCACTGTATCTGGCTACATTTTTCTATTTTTTTGATGACTCAAAAATCTGAAACTAATAGCATGCTCGAACTCAATGAAAATATAAAACAAAAGTACTTTTTTTTCCTTTCTTGCAAAGAAGTGAAAATAGTTATTTTTCTTCCTTCTGTACTGAATATATTTCATTTTCAGGTTCATATTCTCTTAAATCTTCAGTGCTGTAGCCTGTTACCATGCTTCAACATATGATTCTGGAAAAATATGTTGCTTTCACCTTTAGACACACTTCCACTCTTTTCTACATTTTCATTTCTGTGCATAATGGATTCAAATCTGAAGCTTTTATCCATGAAAACTAAAATCTGTTTTAATGCACTTCGTGACTTTCATGAATATGCATACCTTGTGAGCTCAAGACTAATGTCATGCTATCACTACTGTTCTTGACGAAAGAAGCTTCAAATGGCTGTTACTGCTGTCCTCCATAACACTGGAAACACTTTTCACTGTTTCATTGTCTCCAGACTAAAGTGATTAATGTTGTAACTTCTTTGATGCCCACCTCACTATGTACCAAACAGAAAAAATAAATGCATTCATCCAGGTAGTTATACATAAGAATTAATGCTGATATCCTTTCATTTGCACTTGTCTCATAACTGTCATGTTCATTTATACTAATCTGCAAACTATCCTTTTCTTTATTTTCCAGAAAAAGCTCCTTGATGACTGTCAATGTCATGTTCCTTTTAGATATATGCATCTGTTACTTACCATTGAAGGATTTTGACAACTCAAAACATTTAATTTTACCAGTTATATTAGCATTCTACTCATAACTATTTTTAACATTTTGACTGCACTATGAGATCACTGCCCATTATTAAAATTACAGAACTCTATTTTTCTTTTTCACACTTTGCACGATCTTCACAAATTCTTGCTCAAAATAAAAAAAAATTATTTGAACTCTTGTCATTGAAGACCTATGTGCATATGCTGAGAATGATTAAATATTCACACTCTCCTTGTTTCCAGTTTAGCTAGGTACTTCTGTAGCATTTTCCTTGCTTGCTATTAGTTGCAAATGATTACCATTATCAGAGAATTGTGTCACTTTCTGTCACTGGTCTTCTTTAAAAGTACTATGATGTTGTTCCACTATAGCATTTTCTTGTGTTATGCTCAAATCTGTACCTTTCAAAGTAATGACTTTGCCTTCACTTAATTATATTCTGAGTTGATGAACATGAAAGCTTTTGTTTTCTGCCTGTTGTCTCTTGAACTCGAATGCATGACTACTACATACTTTTGAAGCTATGAATACTTCAAATGCATGAATACTCTGTCTCTCTTCAAATGTAAAGAGGCTCTTCATTTCATTAAAATGAACGTAAAAATATGAAGCAGAGTTGAACAAAGTATTATCAAAATTGATGAGTTCTTCACACTATTCTTTTGAATTTCTCTGAAATAAGGCTGCTTATATGATTATCCTTTAACTTCAACAACTCTCTTAATGACTGTTTTAACAATGTTAACGAACTCTCGTATGTAACTTGAGAGTGTATCCTTTTGATATGCCGGGTTCAACCCTTGTGGGAGCCCGTTTTACTCCACATATATGATGAAATGAACTCGAACATGATAAACCTATTCTTGCACATTGAAACAAACATGTCAGCAAAATATAAGAAGCTGAAAGCTTCCATTGATTTACATTCCCTCTTCTCTGATTTTTTGCAATTATCTGATGAATGCTCAGTTTAATGCAAATTACATTCCTGTCTGTAGCATAGGCGTAAGGCAGAAAGTAATTCACCATTGCTTAGAGTATAACTCTAATACCATTTCCTTAACGATTTTGCAGGTACACAGAGCAATGAAGCGAGGTTGCAGCTTCTTGGATGCACGATGGCTAGAAGCACCAACGAAAGTGATTCATCATTACAGGAAATGATGAATTGCTTCTCTTTTTTATGCTTATGTTATTTTCAGCAGTGTAGTCTATCCATTTAAATTTTGTATTCATCTCTTGATTGTCAGAAACAAACTCAATTACTCTCGCGGCTTGTGCGAGATTCAACATTTTACAAAATGAATAAAAGTATCACTATGCAAATTTTCTCAATTTTCTATTTTAAATGTTTGTACAATAAACTATGCCTCATATGTAAGATGATCTCAATGATGATCAATGGACACTCAATCAGCAAAATATGAAAATTTTCTGTACCTATAAATGATGAACTTCATTTAGCTCTACCTGTTTGAGCTTGGAGTGAAAAATAGGTAACACATCCATCATCAATTGTATAATAATGTATTGTACATCATCCCCATATGATTTCTCTCAAGTTACCTTTTATCCATCTTGGTACATGTTCTCACCTTCTTTTGTCTTTTGAAGAGACCTCTTGGGCTCCATTTCACTAAATCTCTTGAGGGGCATCACTTCCATCGACATCCACTTTCTTCTAAGGGTTAGTGCAGAATCATGGGGGTCCAAACTAGGCCCTTAAGTGGCAATGAAAATTCTAAAAAAATGAGTTAGGCAACGTGACATAAAAATTTGAATAAGTTGAGGACATGTCATGCCTCCCTACTAAGAAAATTTTAGCCAAATATTGTGATTTAACCAATCCTAACCCGGAGGAGGTCATTGAGTGTGAAAAAAATGAGAATGTCACTCTTGGGAAAGGAACCCAAACACCTAAGCCTAAAGTTGGCCTTGGAAGGCCAAGGAAGAACAAGAATTCTTGAGCAAGTGGTAAAGGCACAATGAATTCTAAGAACAAAAGAAAGAAGACTAGTGTGGTAATACACTCACCCATGGCTAAGAAATTAGAAGTTGAGGAAAGGCTACCCAAATTCTTTGAGTAGCTCTGGTAGGAACAAAGTGATAATCCTATGATCAGGGATGATGAAGCTTAATTGTATAAGAATGTCAAAGGAATAGATTCCCTTGATAGAAAATAAATTATTAGGTATTTAATTAACGTAGAAAAAAGGAAAGATTTTTTTTTTCTTCAAGAAACCAAAGCAATCAGTTTCACCCTAGAAACAAACCTAAGGTTTGTTTGGAATAGAGCCTCCTCCTTTTCCACTGCACATAAGAGAGGTAGAGGGGCATCTATTCTGGTTTCCAACCATTGGTTGCAATGGGTTATTGGCAATGTCAATTCCCCCTACAATCGTGTGGTCTAGGTTACCCTGAAGAAGGATGACCTTGAATTTGGGGTTTGTTTGGTTTATGCCCTGAACAAATACATGGAAATGATCTCCTTGTGGAAATGGTTATCCACTCTCCCAGAGATCCCTTGGATTGTGGGAGGGGATTTCAACATCGTGGATTAGGTGGAAAACAAATGAGGGGGATTGATATTTCTTAGAAGGGAAATGGAAGGCACTTTTGGCAAAGGTTGAAGCATAAGCTCAAGCTGGTGGATCCCATAGAAAGGGGTAAAAATGAGTGCAAGGGGATTTGGTACACCTGGTGCAACACATAGAAAGGGGGTAGTAGGATTTATTGCAGGCTTGATAGGCTCTATGCAAACAGGTAATTATTTAATTTTATCCTTGTAGACACCTAAAATTGTCCTAGCCTATGAACTAGCATATATCATTGTATTTCACATCAATTCCATCCAAAACCCTAAATTCCTCTATTAATTGAATAATACTATATTATTTAATTAATTCAAATTTTCACCATTTTTTATGAATTAAATAAATTTCATTTATTTAACAAAGTCCTAAAACCCTATTTCTACTATTAATTGAATAATACAACATTATTTAGTTAATTCACATTTTCGCCAATTTTGACCAATTAAATAAATTACATTTATTTAATAAAGTCCCAATTTCACTTTATTTCATCTTGATTAGTTAAATAACACCAATTATTTAATTACGTCACTAAATCACTTTATTACCCTAAGTCGATTAAATTATTAAATCATAATAATTTAATTAACTCACATTCCCTCAAAAAAATTGAATAATTAAATCAAACTATTTTAATCACATCATCAAAAAACAAATCAAACTAATGCAGCTTTGTTTGTAAAAGTCAAAGTTGATTTGCACATTCAACTCTAAAATGAATGAATTATTTAAACCAATTAATTAATCATTCTCAACCACTTTTCCTGATTGAGTAAATTATGATCTCCTAATTTCTCAATCTATTCCCACAGATTATTCAATCTATTTCTTCAATCAGACTAATTATGTAATCTATTTTGTATAGATTATTCATGTCTATTTCCTCTCAACATCTTTCGACCATTGATCAAGATATTCTACTACGCGATCCTAATCATCATTTCGAATCACATTTTCTATATAACAAACCTATTTCCTCACAAAAAAAGGGATTGAAGAATCAACCTATTCAAACAATGAAGTAATGCCAAAACACCATTGATAGAGCTTCAACATTTCTTTGATCAACCAACCAAGTCATCGTTCTTCAAGCTTTTACACACGAACTATGGAGGCTTCGCAGTGATACGAGAAATCCAACATCAGGTGAACACACTCCAATACAGGATGGTAACACTATGATTTTTCATAAATTCGTGTATTCTTTCACATTTTGATCTTGTTTCTTGAATTTTGTAATCTAGCTTAGTTTCATTTCGTAAGTGTAGGAATAGATCTTAGATTAGTGTTCTTGATTATAGATTAGATTCTAATTTCAATTGCATCTCTCTTGTTTATGTCTATCATTTTCCCCCTCACACATTCTAGCATGCCCGGTGGGACCATGGTCCTAAATAATAACATTTCTATGAGAAATTTTTGAAGTTGCAAGTTTTAGAATCACTTTTGGAAAATTTTCATGCACTTCCCCAAAATTTTTTGCAATTTCCTATCAAGAAAATCATGCACTTGACTCTAAAAATCATGCATTTGACACCAAGATCTGCGCACTTTCTCTTTTCCCATGCATCTAACTGATGACATAAGGCACACTTGCTCTTTTTCCATGCATTTGACTGATGACAAAGGGTGCATTTGCTGAGATTTCTATGCTTTTTCTTGACAGACCTGTGTCCGAGATTTGCAAATTTTTAATTGATTTTTTTTGCTAACAGATGCTTGTTTTTGAATGTGTGACATGTGTTAATGTGTTTGTATGCAATGTTTGAGAAACACTAACATGTTTTCTATAGGGAAGACGAACGGTCCAATAGCTCCAGATATTCCATACTTTTTTAAGTTAGAAATTTGTTTATTTGGTGCATTAAAAAGAACAAACACACTTTGTTTTTAAGGTGCTCTTAAAATGAACCATTTCAAGCTTTCTTAAAGTAGGAATCATTATTTGGTGCTCAAAAAGAACCTACAAACAAACGCATTTTTCTTTTGGTGCTCTAAAAATGAACAATTTAAAAACTTTCTTAAAATAGGAATCTTTATTTGGTGCTTTAAAAAGAACAACACAAATGAACACTTCATTTTTGGTGCTCTTAAAAATGAACCATTTCAAAAAAATTCTAAATTATGAATTGTTATTTGGTGCATAAAAAGAACAAATACACATTTCAATTTGGGGGCTCTTAAAAATGAACTCTTTTCAAGTTTTCATAATAGGAATCTTTATTTTGGTGCATAAAAAGAACAACACAAATGACCAAAACGATTTCCTTTTGCTGATGCACACTCATATTTTATTTTGTTGACCAAGTAAGACTGAGATCGATCTAGAAACACTTAGATTTTGGCTTAAAAATGAACAAATCATTCTTTTTGTATCACACCTCTACTATCTTAAGTGATTGATATCTAGAATACTTCGTATTGGTGCAATTAAAAAGAACAAATTGTTATGCTTTATTCACATATTTTTGGGGATAGCACCACTCGAGGTGCTTAAAAAGAATCAAACTACTATGAAGTGTATGTTGTGCATTCAGTGATGGGAAAGCTAGATGGTTGTCTTCTCCCCTCACACCTTTTGGTGATCTTGGGTGAGCGAAAACATCTTGAGCTTTGCATCTTTATTTTCAAAGCATACCTTTTAGAGGGCCTACCTATTGAGAAACATCCCACGTTGGAGAACTCATAGGAAACCCATGTGGTACTTTCATTCTAGACCTCTATATAAATAAATTGTGGGTGTGAGTAAAGTTTATCATCTCGTTGGGTGTTGCTGTCCTATATTGACATATTCTCCCTCAGTATCCTCATGATGTGTAAAAACCTGCAAGGGCTGGGATATCTCTTAATTGAGCAAAACACTGCATGTATAGGGGAACAAAAATAATATCCCCAAAACATTACTAAGAGCCAAATTGCTTTAGAAGCTACCCCTCTATCCAAAAACATTCTTTGAAAGTGGTGCATCAAAATTTACTTTTGAGAAGTTACTTTCCAAGTACGACTACAGGCCCGTGCCATAAGTTGCATGTAAAATAATCTCTTCGGAGCATGAGGCAAGCCTACCTAAAAGAATGGCTTCTATCCACTAGGGTTGTAATTGCTTGTTTATGTAAAACTTTCCAAATGCTTTCAAAACAATCTTGACATCAAATTATGCATTTGATCTAAAAAGGACACTTCCAAACAAACACAAAACATGATGGTTGAATCACAAACCCTTTGACTTAGTGTTTTCTTTTAAGAGGAACCCTATGTTTGCACTCCTTAAGGATTTCCTTAAAGTTTTTTGAATATTTAGGCTTCAATTTTAGGCTGCATTAGATCAAAGTAAACATTTGGGAACTATGGCTTGGGTGTCATGATTTCACAACTTAAAGCCATAGACATAAAGGTCACACAAGTCCATGATTTTGGAGTTAGTCCAAGTGTTGCTATATCACTTTCCATACTCAA
>VDFB02282963.1:130054-170167 GCA_007258455.2 Sequoia sempervirens | reverse complement strand
GGGAAAAACTCTACTCCAAAAGAGAGAAAAGAAAGGAATGAAATGCACTAATGAAAGAAGGATAGGAGGTGGATTACATGATACCCCCCATAGACAGCTTCTATCATATAAGTACATATACAATGGTCTCCATAGGAGAGATAGAAAGAGAGAAGAAGGCCCCCCCACAATGAAGAAACTCCTGTCACAATGGTAGATGCCTAATGTAGAATCCAAAAAGAGATCCTGAAGTGGCAAATGATATTCCTCCCCTTGGGAAGAAATGAATCCAAAGGACGATGTCGAAGAAACCTTGTGAAGAGTGATGAACCAATCTGTCTCAAGATGTGTGCCATGATAGGATGCTGAAGAATCTTGTTGTCTAAACTGAAACAATGATGTCAAATCCAAATGGATGGGGAGAATCCTAAAATGTAGCCTCTGAATGCACTGATAATGGTGGGCGTACAGTGATAACCTGACTGTCAAGGTAGAGGAGATGAATGTCCTCAAAATAATCCTCCAAATCTGCAATATAGGACTCAACAAACAAGAAAGATATGTCTGCAAGATAAGAGTCCAAAGTAGCTATGTCTGGAAGGTGAATGATGCCCTACTGCACTAAATCAGGAACAACAGGAGATGTTCATGAAGTCTCAGTCTGAAGAGTAGGAACTATGAGACAATCCTCTGATCCATTGGAATATGTAAGGGTGTCTAAATACTCAAGTTCCTTTAAAGTATCATGATCAAAGGGTGTATTCTCTCTCCAAGAAATGGGTAAGAGACAATCTAAAGTAGGACCCTCTGGGAATGGAGAGAGATTGGGGTCTCCATAGATCTCCCAAAGATGTGTCCAAAGTGGGTGGGGACAATCAATGTTTGATATAGCCCACACAGTGTCATCATCAACACTAGACTGTATAAGTCCTACTATGTGATCTGTAATGATATCCCAAGCTAGTTTTCCCTTTGAAGTGGTTGGTTCAGGTATGAGATCATACAAATAAGGCAAAATATTAAGCCACCTACAATGTGTAAGTATGCCCTTTGCCCATGACTCATAATTACCCCGTTCCAAAAATACAACTAAAGGGTGAGTAGAAAAGCACATGATAACTCTTCAAATTAAAAAAAATCTGAGAATAAATGACCTCAATATTGATAAATCAGATCGAAGAAATCCATCCCACACAAACAAATCATTTCCAGGTGCCAAAAAGTCCAAGTAACTGACAGATGTGTGAAAAAAAATGAATAAATTGTACCTAGGGAATATTCTATAAAAATAAATGACAGATCTGGAAAGATCACAGAAACACCTTTCCAACACCTATTCGTTTGTGAAAAACGGAGTTCGGACGCAAAAGATATGCCCCCGGGAGTGAAAAACACAAGTTCTAACTTTGACTGGAAAAAAAGACTACAAAACGGAAAAATCAGAAAAAATAACCCTCATCAATTAGATTGGGCTCGGAACTAGCTTTCCAACGCCTATTTTCATTTGAAAATCTAAGCTAAAACACCTGAGATATACCCGTTTTACTGAAAGTGGTAAAAAAAAAATTTAAAGAGGGCCTTGGTGGCTCTCTGGTGGCGCTCTGGAGGCTGGCAGTGTGTGGGCGGGGTGCGGGTGGCTCACGGGAGGTGCACGGGTGGTACGTGGGTGGGGCGTGGGCCAGTGGCGCGGTGGTGGCAGCCTGGCCGCGGCCGGCTGATGCCGCCACCGGCGGTGGCCGAGCGGTGGCCGCCGGGCGACTCACTGGTGGCAGCTGCCTTTTGCACTGGCGGCGCGAGTTTATTTAAAAAAACTTTGTTTTTTTTAAAATTTTTGTGCAATTTTTGACCTCAATCTACGTGCCCTGGGGCCATATGGCCTTGGGGCAAATTTTTTTCCTTCTGGAGCAATTGTGTCCAAATCGGACGTGTTTTATATGAAAATAGGGGTTTTTGGACACTACGAGCTCAACGGTGAGGTCCGTTTGAGCTCAAAGTGCTCCAAAAAAAAAACCCCCCTATTCCAAATAAAAATTAAAGACAAACACAAATCTGATGCAACCAAAACCTAGATCTCTAATTCTTTCAAAAACTGAACAAGCTACAGCAGATCTGGCTCTGATACCATGTAGGATTTGAGAAATACAAATCCACATAACCCAAAGAACACCTACATGCAAGAAACTTGTCATAGAGAAAGAGAGAGAACAAAACAAGGGTTTTGGCTATGACAAAGTGCAAGATGTATTATCAGAGAAAAAAATGAATCAAGAAGTGAATACAATACAAGAGATCAATCCTTATAAAAGGAGATCAACACTGAAAGGAAAACCTAACCCTAAGGTGAGTGCATTTAATAATTAATATTAATTATTAAATGACTAATATATGTGCATAAAGTGAAATCTTAAGAGGAGAGTAAAGTTAATTAATTACTTTACTCTAACATTGATGACATTATTTTTGGAGGAAATGAAACTATGTGTAAGATGTTTACAAAAGAGATGCTGAAAGAATTTGAAATGTCTATGTTTGGAGAGATGAATTTCTTTCTTTGGCTGAAAATTAATCAAACAAAGAAAGGAATTTTTATTTCATAGTCTAAGTATACTAAAGAGATTCTGAAGAAGTTTGGGATGGATGGTTCCCAAATGGTATGCACTCCTATGGTGACTGTTGCAAATTGGGAAAATATGATGATTCACCTAAGGCTGATCAGAGCAAGTATAGATCTATGATTGGTGGATTGTTGTATTTGACTGCTACTAGACCAGATATTATGTGCACATGCAGTCTGTCTTGTGGCTAGATTTCAAGAAGATCCTAAGGAAACACATGTTGTTGCTATTAAAAAATATTGAGATATTTGAATGGCGCTCTGAATTATGGGTTATGGTATCCTAGGGATACTGATTTTACATTAAGTGCTTATACAGATGTAGATTGGGTTGGATGTGTAGATGATAGAAAGAGTACAAGTGGTGGTGAATTCTTTCTTGGTTGCAGATTGGTAGCATGGTTGAGTAAGAAGAAATATTTAGTCTCCTTGTCTACTACGGAAGCTAAGAATATTGTTGTTGCATCTATTGTACACAAGTTCTATAGATGAAATAGACATTGAAAGATTTCACAGTGGTGTATGATGATCCCATTTCTATCTTCTATGATAACACAAGTGCAATTAACATTTCAAACAATTCAGTGATGTACTCGAGGAAAAAAAATATCTATTAGGTATCATTTCTTGAGAGATAAGGTCATGGAGAATGAATTAAAACTTGAGTATATCTCTGCAAAGGATCAAATTGTTGATATGTTTACAAAGGCTCATCCTAAAGATACATTTGAGTATCTTTGAGAGAAGTTATGGGTCATTGCCCCTCATTTCTTAAACTAGATACATATGGAGATGCATCAGTTCGGTGGATCTATGGATCTATCTTTCTTCTAGACTGATGTTTTGGTGGCTACCTCTCAGGGGGAGCAGGTAGTGTAATGTGTTATCATTGTATGAGTATTTTGTTTTCTATGTCAAAGGGGAAATCAACGTAAAATATTTTTTTCCTTTTCCATTGATGTTAAAGGTGAGAGGAAGAATGTGAAAAAGAAGAGACGAGGAATGCGAAAAAGAAGAGAGGAAGAATGTGAAAAAGAAAAGAGGAAGAATGTGAAAAAGATTATCTACTAAGGGGGAGAAACAAAAAGAAAAATCTTGAGAAGTGTATTTAGAGCTAGTATGTTGTCTTTGATGGTTTTTCACATCATGTGTTTCCATCAATGATAAAGGGAGAGATTGTTGCAAGAATGGAAAAGAATAAAGGTGTTGTCATTGATGTCAACTAGTCAATTGGTTATCAACTAGTTGCTATTATCATTAATGTCATGGTTGCAAGTTATTGGTTCTATATGTTGAAGATATTTAGAAAATTGTATTGAAGAAATGTTGCAGGTGTTCAATGGTTGCTCTGGGATTTTCTCCTTTGTTTGTGTAGTTCAAATATGTTGGTCATGGTTGTTGGAAGCTGCTATATCTAGATTTTTGGTTCTTGATTTGTTGTACAGTGCAAGTTATGTTCACCAGTTGTGAATTGTGGTTTTATGTGTTTCGGTTGAGGTTCAAGAGAAAATTTGTTGGTCTGGATTTCTCTTTGGTGAAGTCTTATGACTTGTGGTTCTATATTTGAGTTTTTAATTTTTGTATTGAAGATAATTTCGGTATTTGGAAGGATCATGCTTAATTGTTCTATGTGTTTTACACTGGTTTGGGCGCACTTATGTTAAACACTATCTTCAAAATTGATGTAGCGTGTTGGATATATTTGGGTCCTCACCAAGCATGTGTTTGGGTCACCCTCATTCTAATTCTACCCTAGGATGTTTTGGCACCGACCTAATTTGAATTTCATGTTGGATGGATGACTTTGGATATGTTTCAAAGTTGAAGATGGTATAAATGTTGGATGAGTTAGTGGTGAAATGATGTACAAAGAGAGATGAGTGCAAAGAAATAGAGCAAATAGGTGCGAGATTGATATGAATCAGTGAGTGTGTGTGATGCGAGTGTGACAGATCATTACGAAGCCTAAATGTTGAGTTTCCAAATGTAGTGAGTGGAAGGTGTATTTTATCATTCATGCATGTATGTGAGTGGTTGAGAAAATTGTGGTGGATTTCTCTATTGCATTGAGATTGTCTTCTCTCTATAACATATCTCTTTTGTATTCTTTGTATCTCTATGGTAGTGAGCCCTCCAAGTTGTTAGCCCTATTGGATAGTGAGTCCTAATTTGGATAGTGAGTCCTTGTTTCTCAAGCAGTGAGCCCATTGTAATTCGTTTTGATATTCTCTATATTGTGAGTTAATCCTCACCATGGTTTTTCCCTTATTGGGTTTTCCACATAAATTTGGTTTTGTGTTTGTGTGATGGTTTTTAGTTTCTGCACTTACACTTAATATTTAATCATTTAACTAATGTTAAGGATTAGATTTAGTGAATGATTTAAATGTTTTAATTTACGACAAATGATTCACCCCCCTTCTTAGTTGTCTTATTCAATAATTCCAGCCAACCATGAAATACCGCAAACCTTCAATGTTTGGGACTTTAACATCCATCAAGCCTATGTAGGAAGATGGTTGACATCCGCCCACAAAATCAATGTTGAGCCATTTTATGATTTTCTTCTCTTTTGGGGAAATCCAAGTGTACTGTAGTTTTGGGAAAATGGAAGTTAAAAACCTACAAAAGCATAACTTAGCCAATTTTGATCCAAAATCCATCAAATTTTAACTAGGGATACCCATTTGGGAATTTTACAAGATGAAATTTTTGAGGACTTGGAAACATAGCCAATTTTGAGATATTTTGACATTTGGGTAAATGATGAAGGTAACATAAAAAAAACCGCAACATAGAAGTGCAACTAACACAAATAACCACAAGGATCTCTCAAATCAATTATTAGCAATGGGAAAAAAGGGTGGAACAAAGTGTCAACTAAAATCATCATCCTTAATTGGTTTTCATCTTGACCAGTGGGGATTTTTTTGTCTTCTAGCTCATGTTTACTTTCTTTGTTGTGTGTTCCATTATTTTATTTTACATCTATGTTATCCCTTGTATTGTATCACAAAAAATAATGGTATTTCTTATCATGGTTCCATATGACATATTCCTACATGTGAATTTTACATTTGGGCCAATCCTTCACACATATAGGATAAAATCATCATGTTTCATCTTAACATGATACATTATGGCATATGCTAAAGAGAACACTAAGTTTATTAGCATATTCGAAGCTTATTATAGATTACTAGTATGTACCTATATCTCCATTCCATCTCCATAATCTTGTTTTTAGAGCCTAGCAATGTCCTTAATACTTTCCTTCACTCTTTTGAGGGAGTATACACAATCCAATCCATTAAAAACCTAATTCTTTGGTTATCTCATCTTATTTTCTTTGAAACATAATTGTCTTCTAGTTGCAACACCATTTTAGAGAGGGGAGACATAGACACACAAAATTCACCTCATTTGATTAATTAATTAATTCCATCCATAATTCACTTCATTAATTATATCCACATTACTACTTATTTAAATTAAATCAAATAAATCTATTTCCACCATATAATTAAATTAAATAATTCCACTCTCATACATTTAAATTAAACAAATAAAATTTAAATCAAGTTATCCCTCCAAATTTTAAACAAACATCTCCAAACCATCCATCCACAATAATCAAATTAAATTTAAAAGAGTCCTTTGCACATAATCTAATGTCCCAAATGCATCTCCACCATCCATCCATTATTTAGTCCTCACTCAGGCACCTATAATTAATCACTCAATCCTCTATCATACTCATGGAGCATGACAACAGGAATCATCATGATATAGATAGTGATATTACATATTAGGTGGTGGCTCTTTCTCTCTCCATATCAATTAATCTAGTGATATAGATAGTGATATTACATATTGGGTGGTGGCTCTTTCTCTCGCCATGCCAATTAATCTAGTGATATAAATTATGATTTGTCCTAAAGGATAAAGATTTTATGTCAAATGTTTTCAAATAATATCACAAAATTGACAATAAACATATATCAATGAAATAATAATATTGTAATAGAAAAATAAAATATTACTTCATTACTTGAAAAATATTAATAATCCCATTGCTACATCACCAAATCAATTCAAACTTGATGTTAATTAAAAGCTATTATAAATATATATATATATATATATATATATATATATATATATATATATATATTTAATTTCTAATTACACAAGAGTTCTAATGGTGACAATCAATCTCTTAATATGACTATTACATATTGGATGATGATTCTTTGCCTCTGCATCCCAATTAATCTAATGATAAGACTATTACATATTGGGTGGTGGCTCTTTCTCTCTCCATATCAATTAATCTAGTGATGTAGAGAGTGATATTATGTATTGGGTGGTGGCACTTTCTCTCTCCATGCCAATTAATCTAGTGATATAGATAGTGATATTACCTATTGGGTGGTGGCTCTTTCTCTCTCCATGCCAATTAATCTAGTGATATAGATAGTGATATTACGTATTGGGTGGTGGCTCTTTCTCTCTCCATGCCAATTAATCTAGTGATATAGATAGTGATATTACATATTGGGTGGTGGCTCTTTCTCTCTCCATATCAATTAATCTAGTGATGTAGAGAGTGATATTATGTATTGGGTGGTGGCTCTTTCTCTCTCCATGCCAATTAATCTAGTGATATCGATAGTGATATTACATATTGGGTGGTGGCTCTTTCTCTCTCCATGCCAATTAATCTAGTGATATAGATAGTGATATTACATATTGGGTGGTGGCTCTTTCTCTCTCCATGCCAATTAATCTAGTGATATAGATAATATATTACATATTGGGTGGTGACTCTTTCTCTCTCCATGCCAATTAATCTAGTGATATAGATAGTGATAATACATATTGATTGGTGGCTCTTTCTCTCTCCATGCCAATTAATCCAGTATTGAGTGGTGGCTCCTCCTCCTCCCTTCTCCCACTCCCGACAAACAAACCTTTGGAATAGTATAAATGACAAACAACAGTGGCTCCACCTCAAAAATCTCAAAAATCAATAAAGCATACTTTTACAGAATTCTTATAAAATTAGAAAGCTTAAAGAGAATACAAGAATCTTGGTTAGGTGCCGAATACTCAATAAATAAAGAGCATTGCTTGCTTGAGAGGTTTGGAAAACATGTCTATTAATGATACGCACTAACACTAAAGGAAAGCTTAAACATCACTTTAGGTTTGCAGGTCAAAAGTGGGTCTTCAATTGTACTAACAGACAATGGAAATAACGTTAAATCAAAGCTGGTCACAACTCACGCCAAGGTTTGATTTTAGGTTATTCTAGAAAGGAAGAAATTTTAAGTGGACTGTGGATTGCATTGCGATTTGCAGCCATAAATAGAGACATCATCGAGTTTAAAGCGTTCACGTGTAATCTTTTCAATGCCAACATAGTCGAGATTCACACTTTAGAAAGTTTCCGTGTGGACCAGGGGCATATGCATTATTGAATTCCGTAGCCATTAAAGTAGAGGGAATGCCGTGCAGGGTCCGGTAAGTGCGATGAATCCGCCATATTAGTCTTTTCCACGATATATCGATGGTCACAAAGGTATTGTCGGCATGACTGGAATAAGACAGAGATTTTGAGAGATTGGATTATATGGTAAAGTGGTCCGTATGTAAACTTTGCAGGAGGTATGAAAAGTGTGATCGTGAAATTTGTGTTGATGGAATAGTTTACTTTAATTATATAAAGATAGATGGTATGTTTTTATTGGGCTTGTTTTTAATATTATTATTTGTAGATTCTTTAACAGGGATTGTTAAGAAATACCAGTAGTCTCTTCTTTCATCTATGGAAATTGTTACTGGGAAGCAAGTTATATGTACTCTTGGAGAAAACTGATCAATATGTAATTTTTAAGTTACAGTTAGCTGGTTTGTCTCTTACGACTATTTACTGCTGATTTGTGTTGACACTGATTACTCTGTGGCTCCTTTCATGATTCTTATTTTGAAAGAGCCTTTCGTACATTATTTTTTTTACAATTAATATATGTTTTTTTCCAATAAAAAAACATATGCTTTTATTTTATTCATGGTTGTATATGTTGTCACATATTCAACATTCATTATGTCTATTATTTTTTATTATATCTAGGCACTTGTTTTTTATTTAGAGAATACTCTTTTTATTTATCACGTCAACCTTGCAAGTATGAAATTAATCTTGCATTAATGATCCGATTTGAAATTTAAAATATTTTTTTTTAATTCTAGTCGATACTTGTCCACTTTATCCTACGTACAACTAATTTGGTACATGTTTGGCATGATTTATTATGGCGTACTTGTATTTAATGAATTTCTATTATATCTATTTTATTAATCTCTTATACATGAGAATCTCTGAAAATTATTTGAATTTAAGGAAGAATATGGTATGAACACTTAAAAAAAATTAATTCTACATCACATTAATATTTAGAGCATTTAGATGTTTGAAGATTATTGTCCTTGATTATTTTCATGGTCATAAAATTGGTTCTTATCAAGAAGTTCGACCTAGGAGAACATGACCTTTTGTGATCTAATGATTTTCACTAGATGTTTCTAAGCACTATCAATCCTTATTATTTGGCAAAGCATGAGGAACCAAGAAAACAAAAAAATAGGATTGTCCACTATAGTGAATCAAATTTATAAATCATAGACAATATCCCTATTCACATAAATGACCTAGAGTTGGGGGCTTGATCTTCCCAAAACTTGACATACCATTTTGATTTCAAGGCATAATGCAAATCTATAAGAATCATATCTAGCTTTGAGATGAGTGGGATTCAATGCAATATTTTCCTTCCCTATTGATATATAGCTAAGTATTTAAATCCCCTATCCATTTAATTTATTATAGCCATCATTTATTAATATAAATTAATTTATGATTATGTGTATCCACCTTATTTAAATTGTCTTGATTAAACTTAAGTAAAATATAATATTTAATATCTTTTTGGTGAGCCTATCTAATCTTGCCCCTCCCTTGTATTTTTAGCTTATAACATTATAACTTGTCATATTTGACCACCCAAAATTGTATGCCCCAATTTATCCTTATTCAACATTCATAAGATGGTCCATGACAAGTGTAACAACCTATCATAATGTTGGTCAAGATTGTAATGTAACCTCCCCCTTATATATGTTAGATTAATCATGCATCAGATAATAATTAATTAATCTTTAATTGATTATTAGTCCAATTCATTTCATGCACCTAAGCTAAATTTAGGAGTGTCTTTTTATGTTAACTGAAGTGAGCTATTATTAGATCATTCTATCTCATCACATAGGATGATGACACTTTTCATGATGTGATAAATTAATCATTTAGGGTTTCTCCTATAAAGCACTCACCCTTATTGTATTATCTCTTGACCAAAGATATCCTCAAAGATTCTTGTGGTTCATTTTGCGATTATTTTTTGCAACTCTTGATGCAGGAGCATCCAGTGGTGTAACGACAATCTTGCATCACCCAAAAAAATAGTTAAATTTCAAGTTTCTCGGTTTCTAGATGTTTTTTACATTTTTGGATACCCTTTTCGTCATAATGAAATTCCCAATTTACGGTTTTTATTTTATGTTCCTGGGTTGAAAGATATTGCAGATTTAGTTTCCCAGATTTGCACCTAAAAATCTTCCGAGTGGGATTTGAGGCACTTAGAGCTCCTGGATCGGCCCTGAAATTTGCTGAAATTGGCATAGCATATTTCAAGCGCGTTCTTGACTTTGAGACATTTCCAACGGTTCAAACGGTTCACGAATCGGAGTCCCGGATCAAAAGTTATGGCTCCGGGAAGTTGGCGCACTTTATAGAAGATACCATCGCAAATGCTCTTTTGAAATTTGAACTTCATGCTGTGAATTTTCGGTGCCAAACTGCCTAAACTCAATTTGAATGTTGTTTTGGCTCCAAACTAATGAGGAGCTCTATTTATGGGTGGGTTTTCTAATTTTTGGGTAACTTTTTGGAGACAAGCTCGCATATTGCGAAGGGGTTATCCTGTAGCTTTCTGTAGTGTGCATGTGTTGTGGAACTTGGGAATTTGAGATCCTTTGCATGTAAGAACCTCCAGTTTCTGAATAATAAAATTATTCTCTTGTTTGTGGGTTATTTTCTGTGTCTTGGGTTGCGCCCTCATCAACTCTCTTGTGTGGAAGGTATGTTTTTTTCATTATTTGATCATGCATCTCATGTTTATTCACAATTATAACATGGTATCAAAGTGTGTATTCAACGAACCCCTTCTTGATCTTTGACAATTTTCTTCAACTCCAATTATAGGGCTTCAAATCTGGAATATCCATTGCTTTTTTGTAATTTTTGGAGTTGGAATTTTTTTTGGTGCACTTTTTCATGAAAGAGACCCCACCATTGTGTTCAAGAGGTTGATTCAAAAAAATTGATATAAAATTCACCCTATTTTGGTGTCGGGAGCTTCTAAGACAAATATTTTTGTAGGGGCCTCTGTACAACCCTTGCCAGTTTGTACCATATGGATTTATTTAAAAAATTAAGAATTAAAAAAAAAAGTGTCAGACATGCATTGCTAGGCACACCTCCTACAGAGTGGCACCTTGTAGGTGATGCCTCTATGTGCCCACCAAGTAGTAGCCAACAAACTACGCAGCCTACTAGCTGTCATGTGGTAGCGGCTAACTCACTAGTCGCTAGCCATTAGCTGCTACAAAGCCATTGCTAGCTATCACCATTTGAATTTTTATTTATTTATATTTTTAAAAAATAGTCACCTAGGGTCACATGGGTGACCAATGCCCTACTCGTAAAGGCTATTTTTTTACAAAATAAGCAGAATTAAAAAATTGACATAACTTTTTGCTTGTGTATCAAAATAAAAAAAAACAAGATATCATCTAAATTTTAGTTCTAAGCATTATCCAATGGTGCTATTTTTTTTCTCAAATTTTTCTACTAGTAGATTTTATCATCTATCAAAGTTAGATGTGTTGTTTTCACTCCTGAGTTCATAACTTTTGACATGTTTCTTTGTTTTTCACAATTCTAGTGTCGTTGGGTGTTATATTAGAGCTCTTCACATGCATCCATACACTTTTTCCATACTTTAGATCTAGGTAAATTTTGTTCAAATTTTTGTGTTTTCACATTCTATTGAATTACTTAGACATTTGAGCTCTTGGAAACTTCTTGTTTGTGTGGGATGACTTGTTTTAGGTGTTCTACATGTATTTCTAGGTTTTTGTCCTATTTGGGCATTTTGAGCATCTTTTGCAAGCAACTTTTTTGTTTAGATGCATGCAATAAGATAAAGTACCATTTTTCTGTAAGTTTTTTAGGGATTTCATATATTCTCTTGTGCCTTTTATACTTGCACTATGTTATATAGTGTCATGAGTAATTTTGTAGGCATTTTGTTTTGCCATCATACCTTTGTCAAGTGTGTGTTCCTTCCACGATAACATTGAATCCTAATTATTCTTGCCTCAAGTGTGTATGTCTTAGTTTGCAAAGGTTTTTTTGATTTCCAGGCACTTTCATGTGCATGTTTAGATGTTCTTTATTTTACTTACATGTATGCTAGGTGATATAGTTTTAGTGGATGCATCATGACTCTCCCTTTCCACATTATGGGGGGATTTTTACTGTTGGTGCTAATTCTTCCTTAGTTTCATTTTGGAGTGATCTACATATTCAATTTTTTTCCTATGTACTAGATGGATGTAGTGTCTAGTTATCCACACATTTTAGTGATATGGAGCATTTACATGGTATGGACACTCTTGCATGTTTATTTGGTAAATTTTTTTTAGACTATTGCTACCTTTGCCATTTGAATCTTCAATTTATAGATGTTTTCCTTATTTTTCCATCTAATTCAAGTAGTATCATTGGGGGAACTCATGCAGATTCTTATCTTGTTGATCCTAATCATAATCTCTTTCAAAGAAGGTTCTTCATTTCAACACTATAGCAATCATATTTTGATAATTGTCTACATCTTCTTCATGCTTGTGCGATGTTCTTCTTATTCCTATTCTTTTTTGGGATGCAGTTTTAGAGGCTTCTTAGTCCTTCATTTGCATTTCTTTCTTTTGGACATGAGTTTTTCCCATGATTTTTTCTCCTTTTCTCAACTTGTGAGAGATTAGATTTTTTTTACATGTGTACCTCATTGGGCCTTGTTTGTTGGGACCCGTCATTCATTTTTTTGTTTTTATGCATCCACTTTTTAGGGTTTTTAGTTGCTCCCTAAGTTCATCTTAAGGAGGGTGTTAGAGTAATCATGTATTAGCTAATAATTAACTAATACTTAATTTATTATTATTCTAATTAATTTCATATACTTAAGCTAAACTTAGGAGTTTTTTTTATGCTAACTAAAGTGAACTATTATTAGATCATTCTATCTCATCACATAGGATGATGACACTTGTCATGATCTAGTTCCTTTATCATTTAGGATTTCTCCTATAAAGCACTTGTGCTCATTTTATTATCAAAGATCGCCTTGAAGATTCTTGAGGTTCATTCTTAGATTATTGTTTTCAACTCTCTTGTGTGGAAGGTATTTTTTATTGTTGTTTGATCTTGCATCTCATGTTTATTCACAATTATAACAATCTATGATCTTATTTGTCTTATAATATATTATATGTAACTCTCTTCATGATGACCTTAAACATACCAAAATATGCTAACACATGGCTAAACTATGGAAAAAATAGTGGAACACCTAACTACTCATTATAAGATAAAGCTCACTAAAAGGAAAAGTCTAGTAATCCTCCAAGTGGCATGGAAACTCTCCACATGAAGACAAAATTATTAAATAATTAAATAGAAAGAGAATACAAAAATATTAAAATGAACGTTAGAAATGCAAGGTCAAGAAAACCTTTTCCAACATTCTCCCACTTGTCAAACACCATGTAAGAGAAAAAGGGAAACTTATCAGCACAAGAATAGAACTACTAGTGGTCAAGAGATGCATAGACTCATTGCACAACCTAAACTTCTTTATATTGAAAATATTTTTTTAAGAATCTACAACCTTCATCAAATTTTTAACCTTTTCCAACATCACTCTCCCATCCTCTACCTTGTAATAAAAAATGGTACTGGATATCAATATTCTTTGTCCTCACAATAGATATTAGGTTCTTTGTGAGACATGTGGTACTTTTACTATCACATAGAATTGTAATAGTTCTTGCATCTATCCCAATATCAAAACATAATATCTTAAGATAAATGGATTTCTTACCAACATTAGTAGTTTTCATATACTCTATTGTTGAAGTGGATAGAATGATTATAGATTTTTTTTTATTCATCCTTTATTATGAGCACTACCAAAAATCATTAAAATATATTCATTGGTATATTTTCTATTATTAATATCACCAATCCAATTAGAATCTACATGTCCATGAATAGAAACTAAACACTAGGTTCATATAGGATAACCATGATAGAATAGATTTGCAGATGAAGAAGGATTGAAATTGGATCAAAAGTACAATTTTGTAAAGTTGTCAAAGTTGTCAACATTGTTGTCAACCCATGTAAACTCAGATCCCAAATTTATTTATGAATTTCTAGTAGTGAAACTTAGGGAAGATGGAAGCTCAAATCCATCTCCAAAGGACCCCCAAAGTTGAGGAAAAACCTTGTATAAATACCCATTTGTCTGGGTGAATGAGTCCTAGTAGGACATTTTGTGACACTTTTGGTGACAAGTACACAACAATTTAACCTTCTCAGATCTATTGAAAGATTGTTGTTTTCATTAGTATTATGATTTAACTCTGCATTACAAGTGTTAATTTATATAATTGAGTTCATTTGTTATGTTATTTTCATCTCCCAAAAGTGCATTTCAGTCATATTTTACCATTTTCTATCATAAGGAAAACAACAGATATTTCAATAGGGTTGACTCACCTAAAGGTTAAAAGTCGATCCTACCTTTGGGGATATCTTTTCCTAATGAAAATAGAGAAATTTTAGGTGCATCATAAATCATTTTAATCATTTCATATTGATCACTCACTTACCTTTTTCTATGTTTGATTTTGATGAACTCGACATCATACATCTAAAATTCTAAAATTGTAGGTCATTCAAACCCTAGATCTAGGATTTTCATTAGTTTTCATTGCATTATATTAGTTTTCATTTCATCTAGGGTTGTCAAAATTGAATTAGTTCACATCTCATCTAGGGTTTTAAATTTGCATTTTGCATTGTTTAAAATCTAAAAAATCTAAAAAATTACATATGTAATGCAATAATTTTGAATAATACTTGAATATTAGTGGACTTTCAATCATTTAAATTACAAAATTTAGTCAAAACTACATTAAAAAAGTGTCATCTTTTTTCACTTGTTATCCTTAATTTCATTTAAATTTAGACACCAAAATCTAGAAAAAATTGTCATAGAAAGCACAATTTGCAACCTGGATCAGAGAACACAAACAATAACTCAAATTTTGCATTTTGCATTTTTAAAACCTTTGTATAAGGACCCATTTGACCTTGGGAAAATTTGTCCCTACATAGGTATCCTCACAAACTTCTGCATACATATTGTCTATGATTTGACTTCTTATGTCTATTGTTTAAACTTTAGTTTGAAATTTTGAGAAACTGTTATTGCATGTGAAAGAAAAGTATCATTTTTTAAGATTTATTGCAAATTTTGGAAAAAAATTATTGCATTTTGGTATTGAAAATCATCAAATATGAAGGAAATTTTTTTACATTTCTAAAGCATTGCATATTTTGGATAGATTACTTCTCATTTTTGCATAAATAGAAGCATGTTTCCTTTCCAAAGATATGGGTTTGATATGTTAAAGAATGGCAAGCTTGTATAAGTACAATATACCTAGTTATGAGAACAATCTAGGGAATCAAAATAAGGTTACTCACAAGCATGTTAGTCATCCTCCAAGTGTTTTTCTTACTTATGAGGATACCTTAGTACAAGAGAACCAAACCATTGGCACATTTGTTAATATCAACTTACCTATCCTTCACTCAACCCCTAATATCTCTCCCATTTATGAGGATGATTTGATACAAGAGGATACAATCATAGAAAATCATGATAATAATAGTTTCTATTCTCCCATTACCTCTCCTACTTGTGATGAAGGTATCTTGGTGTTAGAAGATCCAATTTTGGAACATCATGAGAATCTTGTTTGTTCCTCTCCCTTCACTTCTACCACTTGGGAAGATATTATGGCACAACAGGATGAGATCATTGAAATATTTCTTAACATCACTTTACCTAGTCTCCATTCATCTCCCACTTGTGACAATGTTTGAGTGAAAGAGGATGCAATCGTGGACAATCATGATAATGACATTTTTTCTACTCCCAATATCTCTCCTATTTGTGAAGATATTTTGGTGTTAGAAGATCCACTCATTGAGAGTCATGAGAATCTTGTTTCTCTCTCTCCCAACGCTTCTCCCACTTGGGAAGATATAATTGACCGAAAGGATGCAATCATTTGTAAGAAATAAAATTGTAGTTGTTCTTTTCTACATACCTCCCTACTTGTGATTAAGTTATCTTAGAAGATACAACCATTGAACATCATGAAAATCTTGTTTTCTCCTCTCCTAAAAAATTATCCAATTGTGGAAGATATCATAGTGCAAGAGGATGATAGAATTGATACATGTCTTTCAAACAATAATAATGTGGATTCCTTAGGTGAAGATGATAAGGTGACATTAGACTCCCCCTCATTAGAATAACATCAACATAGAGTCCAATCCATTGAGGTTATGAATGGAAAATTGACCCTTATATCTCCCTCGATTATTAGAACTCCTACAATTCCTTTAATTATTGGACCTCCACTTCTTATTATAAGAACACCTCAACACAAACCATTACCTCTAGAGGCTATATTGAAATTTGTAAGGAAATATTATAGTAACAATATTTCAAAGCAATCGAGTTATAATATGATTTCTCACACATACAATACAAGGAACAATAGGCAACCAAAAACTAAACCTACTTCATTATCATTACCTCAACCTATTTTTCCTAGTGCTCCTCATTTTCCTTCACACAATGGAAAGGAATATGATCTTTTGGAACAACTCAAAAACACTCTTTCTAATATTTCTTTATGGGACCTTATTCAAGCTTCACCAAATTATCATAGCATGCTTCAAAGTGCTTACAAAAAGTGGTAGTCCCTCCTAGTATCAAAAAAATGATGTAGTAGCCCTAATTCAAGGTATGAACTCAGTCAACTTAGATATTATCTTTCATCAAGATGAGTTACCCCCTTTGGAAGTGCAAAAGAAAAATAATTCCTTGATATAAACTATAATTAATAGGTGTGGTATAAGGTGCACCCTCATTCATAATGGCTTAGAACTCAATATTTGTAGTGTAAGACTTCTGAACAAGATTGGAGTAGACAAGAATAAAATTCAACATGATTCTTTATTTATTCACAGATTTGATAATATGGGGAAACAACCTCCTGTGGTGATAAAACTACATGTTAAAGCGAGAAAGGTAACATTGAAAACTCCTATTCATTTTATTCCTCAAGAACACCCATATAATCTTCTCCTACATAGACCTTGGATTCATGCAATGAATGTGGTGCCTTAAACGTTACATTGTCTAATACATTACACTTATCAAAACAAAGTCTACACAAACAAAGTCAACCCAAAATCATATCAAAATTGTTTGCAAATTAAAATTGGAATGAAAAATCCTCTTACAACATTGACACCAACTACAAAAGTGGAAACAATACAAGAAGCAGAAGAGAAATCAATCACGAAACTATTGGATGATGATTTGGGTTCCTTAGATTTTACATCTATGTTCATGGGAGAATACAAAATCACAACAAAAGAATTGGGAAAGGAAAAAGAAACAATGGTACGATCAACACAACATGAAGTAGAATCATCACAAGCATCTAAGTCAAAAACTTCTTGTAAAGAAGGAGATACAAATTACACAACAAATTATGATGAGATTGATCATGAGAATCCACCATCCCCGAAGGAAATGAAATCCCTTTATGGAAGAGGATATCAACTCTTGAAACAACTTGGTTATAGTTGAAAAGGATGTGGTAAATGAACAAGGCATTCATGCCCCTATAGAGCCTACACTGGAAGAACTTGAACAAGAGGTCTCAGTTATTGTCCTTCAAAAGAAACAAAAGCATCAAAAAAACCTTCACTTAATATCAATGTCATCACATAAATCCCTCCTAGGACAAATATTGATTCATCTTCAAAAACATGTCTTAGTGACGATTAGGGTGCATTAGATTTTACAACCTCATTTAAAGGAGAATAAAAAATCTCACAATCTAAAGTGTCTTGTGTATGTATGAAACCTTGTAGTAAGAATGGAATATCTATCACAAAAAAGGAACTTCTTCTACCACTGATCAGGAGGTTACCTTGTTGAGGCTTCCCCAAGCCCACTTGATATCTCTCCCTCCAAGAACACAAAATAAATTCAATAATAAATTCTCATTTTGTGCATATCAAGTCCATGATCATTCAACTAAGGAATGTAAGGCTTTGAGTAATAAAATTCAACATCTTAAGGATTGCAGTGCTCTTCTTGGTGTTGATGCCCCTATTTCCTCTAATCCATTGATAATGATCTCCATCATATAATGTTTTTCATCACTATGTAGTATTAGTAGCTTTATGTGTCTTGCTCATTGTCATTCATGGTGGTACAATTTTAGGTGCAACCATATTTCTCTTGGAAGCAACATGATAGTTCTTAGTGGTTGTCCTTGTCTCTATGATTATGGGGTAAGGATAACTTGTTTTTGGAGGTGTTCATTCTTTCCAAGGATCCCCCTTCCTCTCTTTCTACTTAAAATACCAACAAATAACTCTCGTGGGAAAAATCTACTAAATGGACAAGAGAGCATAATAGTTTTCAGGATATTGTGGATGGTTTTCAAAAAACCATCCCAGAGTGCCTCCACTCCCTAGGTAAATCATGAAGATCATGTCATGGAACATCAGGGGACTTAATAATCCCCATAAGCAAGATGTATTGTACAATTTTGTTACAAATCATAAGCCTAATATTCTCCTTATTCAGGAAACTAAAATGTCAAAGGAAAAAGTGGAAAAGCTGAAACTGTTTCAATATTGTAGTACACATGGCAATAACTCAAATGGAGCTTTAGGAGGTATTGCTACTTTCTGGAATAGTCACATAATGAAAGGGGATCTGATCTTGGAAGGTACGAACCATATTGCTACTAGATTCACCCATATTAGGGATAATTTCAGCTAGATTCAATTAAATATCTATGCTCCAAATGGAAAAGGTTTCAGAAAATCTTTCTAGTTGGAGCTAACTACCTTCCAGAGGATTTTTATTAGTGAGTCATGGGTAGTCATGGGAGACTTTAATACTCCCTTACTGAAAGAAGAAAAATTTGGAGGATCCCAAATCAATGCTGAAAGTAAGGAGGATCTTCAGAACTTTATTAACAGTCAGGCGCTGATTGATCTGGACTTGCAGGGAGCCTCTTACACCTGGTTGAATCGTAGAAAGGGTATGGATCTAATCTAGGTTATATTAGGTGGATCTTTAATCTTTGATCAATGGTTCTTAAACTATTATTTTTCTCTTAAAGCCCTTTGTAGGATTGGTTCTGACCATTTTCCCATAAATTTTGTTGCAAATCCTTTAAAGATTAAGAAAATTATCCCCTTCAGAGTTGAAAAAATGTGGCTTTATCATCCTCTTTTTAAAGAGGAAATTAGGAAATGGTGGAATATTAATATCTCTAGTACAACTATGTTTAGAGTGGCTAAAAAATTAAGGGAAGTTAAATTCAATTTTAAAAAATGGAAAAAAGAGTCCTTTGAAAACATTTTTAGGATTAAATATGATCTTTAGATGGAGTTGGGGGAGATCCAATATAAAATCCAGAAGGAAGGATATTTGAATGATATTAAGGAAAAAGAGAATGAGCTCCTTATTAAGATGCATGACATCATTGCAAAAGAAGAGTTCTAGAGACAAAGATCTAGAGCTTTATGGTTATCTGCTAGTGATAAAAACACTAGGTACTTTCATTTATTGGCCTCAAAACATAGGGCAGTCAACAAAATCTCTCATATTGAAGTTGATGGTAATAGGTATGAGGAGGAGGAGGATATCAGAAGGAATACTGTCATCTTCTTCAAAAATCTTCTTTTTGAGAATGAGTAAAATAACCAAAATGATCAGGATCATTTGATAGAAGCTATACCTAATGTGATCAATCAGGAAGATAACTCTATGTTTACTACTATTCCTTCTAGTGAGGAAGTTAGGAAGGTTGTTTTTCTTTTGAAGGGAGAAAAGCCTCGGGTCCTAATGGGTTCCCTATGTTTTTTTGAAAGGTTTTGGGAGATTGTTGGAGAGGATGTGGTGAATGTCGTAAAATATTTTTTTGGTTCCAGAAGTCTCCTAAAAGAGTTGAATGCTACTTTCTTGGTTCTTATCCCTAAGAAGCTTGGAGTGGTGAACTTTGATGCTTTCAAACCTATTAGACTCTCTAACTCAATCTATAAAATCATCTCAAAGGTTTTGACTTCTAAACTTTTAATTCTTTTGCCAACCCTGATCTCACCTCAACAAAATGGATTTGTCCCTGGTAGACAGATCCTTGATTCTATAGTCACTATGCATGAGAATATCCATTCCTTGGTTGAATCCAAGATTGAAGGCTTCCTATTAAAGCTGGATATCTCAAAATCCTATGATAGAGTTGACTGGAAATTCTTGTTTAAAATTCTAAAGGCGTTTGGGTTCATCAACAAGGTTCTTCAATTGGTAGAATAGCTTGTGTTTACTGCTTCTATCTCTATTTTGGTTAATGGATCTCCCTCGATTTTCTTCCAAAGCTCCAGAGGTCTAACACAAGGAGATCCTATCTCTCCTATTTTATTCACTATCATGGTTGAAATCCTTGGAAGAAATTTAAAAAGGTTGATAGATCAAAGATCCCTTGTTGGTCATAAATCGTCCTCTAACAATTTGATCTATTCTCATCAACAGTTTGTCGATGATACCATGCTCTTAGACAAATCTATTGTTACGGAGGGAAAGAATTTAAAATTTTTGTTGGATGCTTATGGGAGGGTGTCTGGCCAGTTGATTAATAAACAGAAATTCTCTCTCTTCTTCTTTAATACTCATGAACATGGACAAAATAAAATTGCCAAAATCCTTGGTTGTAGGGTGGAGTCTTTACCTACCACCTATCTAGGTTTACCTCTAAGCCTTAAACCCTTAGAGTCCTTTTGGATTTCATTGGTTGAGAGGTTTAGTAAGAAGCTTGATGGATGGAAAGGAGCTTTGCTAAGTCAAGTGGGTAAATTACAACTCCTCAAAGCTACTCTTCAAAATTTGTTGATTTATGCTTTAAGCCTCTTTAAAATCCCTGCCAAGTATGCAGACGCCATTGAAAAGATTCAACAAAAATTTCTTTGGTCGAGTGTTGAAGAATTTTTTTTTTCCTTTAATAGGATGGAATCTGGTGTGTAGACCTAAAAAGGCTGGTGGTTTAGGTCTTAGAAAAATCAGAATGGTTAACAAGATACTTCTAGCTAAACAAATTTGGAGGATATTTTCGTCCTCAGGGGAATGGACAAATATCCTGACTAGAAAATATTTGGAGAATAACAGATCTCTTATAATTAAGATGGAATCCCACCTTCTACCCAGAGGGTCAACATGATAGAATAATTTGATTACTGGAAGAAAATTTGTTGAAACTGGTGTGGATTGGCAAGTCAAGAGTGGAAACCAAACTAGATTTTGGGAGGATAGATGGTTGTTGAATGAGCCCCTTATCAAAATTGAACCTTTTTGTGAGTGGGTTGAGATTTGCAAAGCTCTATTTGGTCTGTATGTTAAACATTATTGGTTGAATGGAAAATGGGTGGAACTGTGACTTGTTAGTCAGGATCTTACTTATGTTCATTCATCCTTGTTGGCTGTCAGACTTTGCAAGGATCAGTTGGAAGATCATCTTGTTTGGATCGATGAACCCTCGGGCAATTATTTCATTTCATCAGCTTTTTCTAGGCTATCTTTTTTCCAGGTTCCTCGTCCCTTATGGTCGAAAGCTTGGTTCAAACACCTGATTCCTAAAGTCAACATCTTCTTCTAGATCCTCCTTCTAAATAAAGTGCTCACAGTTGATAATCTTTGCAAGCGTGGCATTCAAATACCCAATAGATGTTATCTTTGCAAGATGGAAGCTGAGTCAGTTTGTCATTTGTTTCTTCATTGTCCTTTTGTTGTCTCGATTTGGGAAAAATTCCTCTATTACTAGAAATTCTCTTGGGTTTTCCCCTTGTTAATTGAAGACTTCTTTATACAATGGAAAGCCTCGACACACAATCTTGCTCTTGTGAAACTATGGAATTTTTCTTTCCCTCATGTTGCTTGGGGTCTATGGAAGGAATGAAATAATAGAATTTACATAGATAAAGAATCTTCAGTGGCCATTGTGTTTGATAAAATAATCAGATTATTGAAAGAAAATTTCAATACTATCCCCCAGATGATTAGTAATACCGAGAAAGTGGCTTGTTCATCCTATGATCTCACTGTAGCCAAGGAATGGAACATTAATCTTGATATTTCCTATGTCCCTAAACATGCTAAGAAGGATAGGGATGGTTTCTATTGGACTTTTCCACCTAATGGTTGGATCAAAGCCAACTTTGATGTGGTGGCTAAAGGTAATCCTAGGGTGGCAGGTTGTAGCAGAGTCATAAGGGATTCTTTTGGTAATTTCCTCGATACGACTGCCACTCCCCTTGGTTCTCAAACCAATCACCTTGTTGAGGCTGCTGGAGCTTTTCATGTTATAAATTTGGCTCACAGTCTGAATTTTAAAAACCTCTGGCTTGAAGGGGACTCTAAAAATATTATTGAATGTCTTTTAGGTAGGTCCCCCCCTTGTGGACTATAAAGTCTTGGATTGATGATGCTATTTCGACTCTAGCTAAGTTTGATAATATAAAGATTTCACATGCTTATAGATAAGCCAATGTTGTGGAGGACCTTTTTGCAAATGAAGGGGTTAAAAGTAAAGGACAATGCACTTGGTTGAATGTTAGTGATTTAGGTGATAATGTTTGTGCCTTATTGAACTATGATGCATCACATGGGCAAGATGTGTGTCATTTCATTAATAATGATAGAATGAGGAAAATGCATCACAATCATTAGTTTGCATGGGGCCTAGCCAAATTACTTATCCGATAAGTTTTCTTGGCATGCTTTGTGGGCTCACTGGTTTGGCTGGACCATTTCGAGTCAATATTTTTCCTCTGTCTTCTTTACTGTGCTCACCAATATGGGAGGAGATAGAAAAATAGTCGAGTCAAATAGCTTTGAGATGCATACTAGAAACACTAAAGCATGGAGTAAAGTCAAAAGCGGGGGTTTACTTTCTTTTTTGGAAAACTTCATGGGTCTAATCAGGAAGCTACAGAGCATTTTGAGAGGAATTGGGAAAATGGGGAATTAACCCTTTTTGGTAGGAAAGTTCAGCTCAACGAAAATCTTATAGCTGAAGTGACTGGCATGTCCACTGAATGACAATTTTTTTCAGGATAGGGTTTTCTCTGATGAAGTTATGGTCAGATTTCCGAAGAAAGATAAGGAAAGATTGAAACTAGTGAAAATTTCTAATAGTTTCTTTGAGTTCAACACCATTAAAGCTCTCTGGAGAAAATTTCTTTGCGTCATCATGGAGTATATAACTTTGGATGGTTGTTTCACTAGGGCTTACAACTATCACTTTGCTTTGCTCAACCATTTTCACTATAAGGTCAGGGTTTCTCTTCCCCACTATCTTCTCTATTCTTTAAGAAATTTTTTGGATGACCATAAGAAAAACCCAAGAAGATATCCTATTTTGTATACTAGTTTGATTAGGTTAATTGTTGAACATTTTAAAAATATGTCAGCCCCTGCTAAGTTGGTTGTTTCCCCAGAGTCCGAGGAGGATGATATTGAACCTAGTTGTTTGGGGAATTTTCCCAATTTGAGCCTGATGAGGATGGTTCTGAGTACACCCCTTGTTCAGATTGGAAAGAAAACTCAAATCCATAATCCCCAGTCTGCTAAAGCCTGCCCTGCTTCTAAGCCTAGAAGCTCTACTGTCAAAAAACCTTGTCTCTTATTATGAAGACTCTCCTAATTCTGAGGATTCTATTGCTAACAAGAATTTGTCCTCTATTGTCTCATCATCAGATAGATATGTTAGAATTGAATCCACTGGAGCCTCTGACCTCGCAAAAAAATTGCTTCAATCTTGATAGGGAACCCTTTGCTGACTTCCTAGGCATAGTTAGGAATAATGCAATAGACCATTTCAGAATGTCAAAATGGGTCTTCCATGAAATGAATGATTTGAAAATAAAAAATTGGGCCCTCCAGAGTAAATTGGAGGAAATGAGAGATAAGGTTTCGGTGTTAAGCAAGAGGGATGAAGAGCATAAATATCATAGTGCCAATAAAGAGATCCAGGACAATGTGGGAAAGGATAGAAGGATTGAAATAGATTTGGAAAAAATGAAAAATACCATGAAGATAATTGTTGAACAGAACAATAGGATGGCAAGACATAATGCCATTATTATCAATGTGATGACTGAAAATTTGGAAAAAGCTCAATAGGGGTCCTTGGTGGTTGACTTGGAAGAGGTGAAAGATAAAAATCAGGAAGAGGACATTGGGATATCAAAGAGAACCAGGACAAATTTGAAAAGGAAGGCACCCCCAACACCGTAGATGATTCAAACATTCAAGAAGGGTGTTCAGGACATGCAGGACCTGGAGGTTGAGACTGAGTCTATTCTGAAGACTCTGGGTTAGGTGCTGCTGGTTTTTTGGCTTGCATTTGATTGACCTTTTTTTTTTACCTTGGCTTTATGGTTGGCTTTGGTTTTTTTGGTTTTTGCAGCTTGTTTTTTCTATTGGACCTTATTGTCCTCTTTCTTTTGTTGTAAACTTGGTGGTTTTGGGTCCTTATAAAACCCATTTTTTCCTTTATCAAAAATAATATTTAAACAAGAATCATCACCTAAGTACACCTTACCTCCATCAAATTTTTCATATTAAGAAAACCAATTTCTATTAGAGGTCATATTAAAAGTTGTACATGAGACAATTAACCATGGATCATTACCTGCATGAATGGACAAAGCTACAATGAATGCATCACCATCTTCCTTCTTGAATTTAGAATAAAAATAAACTTTCTTCTTCTTCCTCTTCTTCTTTTCTTCTTTGCACTCCTTACAGAAGTTTCCAAGCTTACCGTAGTTCCAACAAATAACTTTGGACTTTCTAGGAGATTTGGATCTCCCCTTGGATTTAAATTTATCATGCTTCTCATTCTTTTTTCCTTTTTCCTTAGGTCTTACATGAACATTTAGGGCTTTCTTGGCACTAATGGATACCTTCCTCCTCATCTCTTCAAAGAGAAAAGAACCCACCACATCTTTAGTCTTCAAGATAATAGAAGTACTCTCAATAGGGATAACAAGAGAATCCCATAGATCAAGCAAAGAACTAAGAAAGATTTGACATTTCTCCTCCTCATCCATTTTGACACTAGAACTAATTTGAATTGAGCTGCCAACATATTGAATTATTATAGGTGGTTTGTAATTCATCTACCCTCTTCCATCCTCAAGGAATATAATTTCTTCCTCAATAAATCTTATTCACCAAATATTTGGCTTGATACATCTCAACAAGTTTCTTCCATAGTTTATGTGTAAACGTTTCTTCATGGGAATTAATTAGAATAGAGTCTTCCAAACACAATCTAAATGGACCCTTGGATTTAAAGTCTGTAACATCATATTGAGTAACCAAAGTAGTATCTACAAGTCTCATAACATTATCATCAATTTCATCCTATAGATCTCAATCTATTAACATATTCTCCATCTTTGAATCTTCCACATCTCAAAATTATTTCTATAAAACTTCTCTACTTATTCTCCCTAATGTACTTGTCATATGAAATTTCTAAAACAAGATCACAAAGTATCTTCTACACAAGTTTACACTCAAATATGAATTAGTTCAAAAAACCCAACAACCCACAATTGAAACCAAAGGTGGTCAAGCTTTGATACCACTTGTAAGGAAGTTATGGTAGCAGAAAAACTTCCTACACTAATCTTGAGAGGATGGTTATGCAAAACAAAAAATATATTTGAAGAGTTACATAAAACTAAATAAAAATAAATATATTTATAATATTCATACCATAACACAATGATTTACATGGGGAAAACCGTTTCAGGAGAACAACCCCACACTCTACCGATCATCCAATATATTATTCAAAAATCAATAAGATTACAATATACTTGCAAAGAAAGCTTTCTCACAAGAGTATCACCAACCATAGATTTAGATAAAAATCAATAGCTATAATACTCTTACACACAACCTCCATCTCATGCACCTAATATATAGGAGATACAATACATGAAACCATCAAATGATATTACAAAACCATGAGCTAAAGCCACCTAAAAATTGGTGCCCATCCTTATCTCCAATAAAATATGATTATAATGTGTCTAAACACACACACCACATTTAACTCCCCCTTTACAACTCATTTATATGTCCAACACATTTTTACATCACATTTCAAGAGACCCAACTTTTGAAGGCCGTAACTTTTGATCTCAGTGTTTGATTGAAAAACTGTTTGAAGCATTGAAAATATTGTGAAGTGATCTATCAATATAGAACCTACTATAATGGTTACAACCACTTTCAAGACCAACAAAATCCTCTAAGGCCTTCAAAATGAACTTTTAAAAGTTTTTAAAAATGAAAACTTTAATATCTTCAAATCCAGACATGATCTTGTGATGAGCCTTTACAAAAATGCTTATTTAGCCAATCTAAAGCTTGGGGATATTTTGCATCAATCCATGCTCAAATATAAACTTACTATAAGTAGTAACCTCGTGTAATTACAAGGTTGAGACACTATTTTCCTAACAGATATGGAAAACTTTTCACAACACATGAAGGAAGTGTATGCACAAGTGAAGGTGTAGTTGGAGAAAAGTAGTGGTATGTATCTAAGGTTCATCCCACAATAATGGGTGCCAAAATTAGGACATCAAGTTTTTGATCTTGAATGCAAGTAAAAACTTAAAAAAAACTCTTTTTCAAGGTTTTTCTTCTTGCGAAGGTACCTTCATTGAAATGTATGTCAAAAAGTACCTTCATTCAAAGGTTTTCTTTACAGTTTTTGTGGGAATAAAATACCTTCAAATGAAGGCACCTTCATTTGAAGGACCTTCAAACAAAGGTACCTTCATTTGAAGGACCTTCAAACAAGAGGCCTTAGGTAGAAACTTGTAAGTCTACTTCAAATTTTCCTCAGAAATCCCAATTTCAAACCTTGGGTTGGACCTTCAAATCGAATTAATGTAACAAGATAATTTGCAAGATTGTAGTCCTCAAAGTATTCTTTCCAACAAGTATAATTTTCATATATTTTTATTTATTTATGTATTTATTTTCTAATTTTTACTAAACATAGGTTTTTACTGAACATCAAGTTCTTTTTTGTACACATGTGGAAAAATAGTATTTAATACTGAATTTTTTTCCAAAAAATGTCTATGCACTAGGTATTGATGTCCTTGTTTCAAAAAAAAAAAAGAATTTTGATACATACATACCAAGTTATGTGTTACAACGTATACCTATGCCCAAATTATAATTACCCTAACTTTAGAAATTTATTGAAAAAAATATGCAACAAAAAATTATGAAAAATATCCATGCACACTAGAAATTGATGTTACAAATCTATATTTCAAAAATAAGAATTTTGTCCTTAATAGAAAAAAAAATTATGTGTTACAACATAAAAATCACATTTTAAAAATGTTGTTTACTACAAAAAAACAAGTTGTTAAAAGTTTCATTAAAAAATACATAATTCATTCCAAAAAAAAATTAAAAATATATATTTAGGATCTACACATAAATCTTCACAAATAAGTTTTTCGCATCATGTTCAAATTCTTAATGATTTAGTTGCTATAGGTCTCATAAAGTTATGATATAGTTAAAAATGTTGATTTCAATTTCCTACTTTGGCCCAATAGTGGAACTCATTATTGCAGGATTACCCACAAGGAAAGTGTAGATGAGCTCATAAAAGAGAGAAGAATTACTTAGAGGGTGAGTTAGTTCTGAAACATTTGAGGTCTAAGGAATTTTTCCCTTAGGGAAAACATAATAATTTGAATCCAAACAAGATTGGCACTTGCAAGGTGCTACACAATTTCTTTAAGATTGATTTACTTGATGGTTTGGATATCTTATCAATATTCAATGTTTTTTTTTTCTTTATGAGTGTCATGAATCTAAGGATGCAATATGGGATATATAAAACTATTGCAAGAACAAAATTTTGGGTAGAAGGTTCCTATGAGGCAAAGACATTAGACAAAGTAGATTTTGGAAGAGCACCTACATAGAAGAGCTAGGATAAAATGGTATAAAGAAGATCTAGTTTTATGGAAGGGAAGGGGAATAGAGGATGATACATAATTTTTTGAAGATAAAGTGGGTCAATTAGGGTGATAAAAACACCCATTCTCACTTCCTTAATTCAATGCAATGCTTCAATTTTTTTTTCTTAGGTCAAGTAGTCTTGCATCACCCAAAACTATTTTATTTTTGTTACTCTTTATTTTCAAGGGTTTTGGGAACACTATTTGCAACAAATCTTGCCATAAAAATAAATTTTCATAGAAAATGCTATTGGTGACATCATAACGTGAGCATCAATATATTCACTAAAACTCACCATATTTGAACATTTTACTCCTTTATTTGGATCATCCTACTAAAGAAGGATTACACACTGATCTATATGATATCTTGATTATATGTATATTAGGAAGTTATGGCATTTTGTAACACACAAAAGGGGTCCCTTTTTATACCAAATGTTAAATAATGTTCCTATTGTAATATTTCATGTCACTTTCATGAAGAGCGATAGAGGAAATATCATGACCCTTGGTTAGTGGTATCCTATCACTTAAGAAATCCACTATAAATAAGGGAACAAGTTCTTGGCGAAAGGGATAGAGTAGAACATAGATTAGTTTTTATAGGTCACCTTAAGCTCCCAATTATTCTACATAACTTGGGGCAAGTATAATTGTGGCATGTATACTTATGTATATTTTTTTATGTCTTGTAAAATCATTTCCTAAAATGAATTTATTTGCAGTTTGTCATATCTAGTCTTCTAAATATACTTTTATTGTGTATTCTTGTTGGTATTTGCTCTTTTTGCATTTAGGCTAATATGAATAGATTGTATTTCATTAGGCTCTTTACTCATGACTATTTTATTTATATTTGGGATGTATGTATGTATGTATGTATGTATGTGTTTATGTATATCCCTACATACATATGTGTATATATCTATGTATTTAATACTCGTATGTATGTATGTGTAGCATCAAAAATTGTCACCCTTGACAATTTCACATTAGGTTTAGCTCCCCCCATATGCTTGGACCTATTATGCATTAATTTTCCATTTTGATAAATATTATTGGAAAATCAAACACAAGAATTCAAACTATGCATTTGATATTTTTCCCCAAACACTTTTGAACTTGAAAAAGCAAGGATCTAGTCAAAGGTGGACTATGCCCTAGACCACTTAAGTTGGACCCAAATTTGAATATGTCAATGTCAGTAATTTATTATTTTAACTTCTAATTTCAAATGTTGGCTATCGATATTTGATTTTCGATAATTTAGAAGAATTGCATGTATAAATACAAAGTATTTTCACCATTTTAAAGAAGGGAAGCATAATTAATAATTCAATTGAGAAAATCAAGTGTATTAAGAGCATTCAAGAGTAGTCAAGAGTAGAATTATAAAATATTATTGTAGCATTTCATCATTCAGGAATCATATTGATGTGTTATGTAAGTTTGTCATATGTTTTTTACACATTTTTGTTGTGTACTAACACTTATAGGTCATCAAATCAAATCAAATCAAGCAACAATTAATCCTTGAAGGTGACATGAGTGTGACTTCAGTCCATCAAGGATATCAGATCTAAGAGGTGAGTTGAAATATGTTTTCAATTCATTACTTATTTATCAATTAGCCTCTATCCATCCAAGGATACACTCTCTTTTCATAATAATTTACCATTATGGAGAAGGGAAGCCCCTATATGAAATAACCCTTCCTTTCCTCTCATGTGTGCAAGTTATAAACCTAAAGTAAGTTGAAGGAAGATTGAAGGCTACTTGTTCATTCATGCACTCTAACCCTACAAATTAACAAGTCATGAAATCTACACTTTATAATCAACAGATAAAGATTTGACAACACCTAGAGGATAGAAGCTATAGAATAGTGTCTTGAAGCTTGCATTTTCATATCTAGGAAAAGAGGAAATTCTATGGAATCCTTGCACCCTAGACCGACATGATTCATCTCAAATTTACATGATAGGTGTATATGTGTGTACCTTCCTCATTGTTGGAACTAAAAATTGTTTGTCTACATTCAGTTTGTCATAAATCATAACAAATTGTTTTACTTGCATTGTTTTCATAGTTAGATCATCACATTTAGAAATTGATCATTCAAATTCACATCAATCACATAGCACATCAAATTCAACCCCCTAGACAATTGGATTAAAGCTCATATCTATCTTTTTGGCTCTCCTCGATAAGTTTGTAGCCAAGTGGCTCTTGAGTTCATCTTTAATCCAATTGTCATCACAAGGGTTTAGGACCTAGGACAAAAAACTTTCTATACTCTGCACTCAAGGATTCCCTAGAGATCCCACCACAAGGGTGGAATAAAGGAAAGAGATTTGATAGAAGGGTGTCCTAGGGTTTGATTATAAACTAATGAGGGGTTCACCACCAAGCTAGGGCTTGGAAAGACTAATGAAATTTAAGATCTAAGATTAAAACTTAGTGATACATGAAACTTGAATAAATGACCCAAAAATGCATATAAATCATAAGAGAAGGTTGTAAAATCATAAGTATACACCTGGAAACCTTTAGAATGGGTTTTTTGTGCGAAAAAATAAAATCTGATAGTGTTGATTATGAATCTTTGGAAACCATAAAAATTGGTTGTACTAGGACTCATACACCCAAGGTGGCACATCAGTCCTAGTGTGCTTTCTAAGAAGGTTATTCCCTGATTCTGCTCTCCAATTTCTACTCTTTTTGTTCCACTTTTTTGTCTGAACTTGAAACCCTAATTTCAGACCTATAAATGACTTTTTGTGAAAATGGAAACCCTGCAAATGAGAGGATAACTCCAAAAAAATTCCCGAGCTTGTAACCTAATACTTAAGGGATATTCAAGATCCAATACACCTGGATCTGCAATCACACATGTAGAGAGAGAAAAACTTGTTGATTTGTTAGTAAATGTGGGTTTTCCTTGGTCAAACCCCTTTTAGGTAATTAAAAGAAATGATGAAATAATGAAAGATGAACATGAAACATGCAACATAGGACATAAAACATGAGCAATGATACCTTGAATCATGTCTTGAATACAAATCAGAAATCTAACATGAAGTGGCCATGTAGAATGTAGATCTTGATCTTGAAAATGAGTATAGGACAATGCTTAATCTTGGATCTTTAATGCTACATCACAACATTAGCTCAACAACATGCTTGATGCTTGATAATCTTGACATGATAATGGATCTTGAATTGCTACAATAATTGATGAAGAAATCTTCCCTTGAATGCATTAGAAGTGATCTTGAATGCTCTCTTGATGATCTTGTAAAGTCTTGGAATGCTTAACTCTTGAGTGCTTGACTTTATATCATGAAGGCTTAGTATTGATTTGGTTAAATAATGATTTGTGACCTTGTTTATATAGGTATTACATCCAAATGATCGTATATTAGATCTTGAAGGCCGACATTCAAGAAATTTGAATGTAAAACCCTGATTTTCCACTCAAAACTCAAAAAAGGAGCCAAATGGTACTCATACACCATCTGTGGTGTATGGGTCCCACCTATTGGGACTCATACACCCAAGGTGGTGTATGGGTCCCACCTAGTGGGACTCATACACCCAAGGTGGTGTATGGGTCCTACAAGGCCTTTTTGGAGAGACAAAATTTTGGGGCGTGAAGAAATTAAGTTTATTTGTGGTTTATGTCAGGATTTTTATTAAAATATGCCTTGAGATGCATAATTAAGGGTCCTAAAGACATATTAATGATGATAATAAGGTCATAAATGCAAGAGGTCTCAAAACTCAATGTGAAAGTGTAAATAAATATAATTTACCACATTAAATTAAGACCACAATTAGGTTTATTTAGCTTAAAAGGTCCCTAAATCCAATGTGAATGTGTAAAATAGATTACAACACTAGATTAGGTCCACTTAATTTATAAGCCTCCTAAATTTAATGTGAAAGTGTAAATAAATACACTTTACAACACTAAATTAAGTAAAATTTAGGTTTATTTAGCTTTAATAGGTCCCAAAACCTAATGTGGATCTATAAAACACATCACAACACTAGATCAAGGTGATATTAAGTCCAATTTATCATTCATTATTCCCAAATTAATTGAAATTGTACCATTTCCAAGGGCATACAATTTTTTGTTGTTACATTTAGCACCCACTTTAGTGAGAGAATGAACTTGCTTCAAATTAACACTAAAGTAGACATTCAAGAGGCATCCAATTGTACCAATACAAATGGTATAGGATAACAAAGATCAAGGGAGTGCTCAAGCCCCCAAAATCTAAGATCCTACATCAAACTGAAATAAGCACAAAAGGACATGCACAAGGTGTATGATTTGGAGCAAAACAAGATACATGATCATGCAATGTCAAGAAAAAGAGAGAAAAATAAAAACAAGCAAAAATAAGAAGAGGTGGATCAAGCCTCTACCATTTGTCCAAAATGATGTGGATCAGATCTAAGTTTTTTGTCCAAAAATGCATGCTCACTCTAAGGCAACAGAACTTCAAGTTGTCCGCTAGGTGAGTATCCAGAGGGATGGCTTACAAGTGGAACACAATGTCCACTATGCAAACCAAATGCATGATCACAAGGGCTATTGGAACCTCACGTCATCCACTAGGTGAGCCCCCAAGCAAGTGGCTATGGGAAAGTCATGCCTAAGTTTAGCTCCCTTATGCTAAACATACCAAAAGCTATTATAACGCCCAGTCATGAAACCCTAGAGGACAACATGCTACAATACTTAAAAATGGAACTTTTTCTTTTTGAAGTGCAAAATACTGAAGATTTTAGATGGTACAATAACTCGTATTCTAACCTAAGTCCTCTAAGGTTCCATGACTATGCTACTAGAATCCCATTAACCAACTAACTAGAATTATAATTCATCTCATTAAACCAAATTTTATCTAACAATATAAAATGCAATTAATCCATCACATTTAAACGATTTACCAATAAGAATCATTGATATCATATTATCATTATAGCAACATTCATGATCATTACAATTAACTAACATATGAAAGATAGAACATTTGCATTATGCATCACAAAAGAGAGAGTTCAACAATTAATTACAATATTACAAATTGTACAACAATGCTTCCCAAGATAAATATGGAATAATAGACATCTGAGTACAATGCATGATACAAGTGATTTCAGTTCAATACAAGTATATGAAGATAGTCCACTCGAACTGGAGCAAGTGTAGGAGTCCATATCACTAAGAATAATCTCCACGCAAATGAACATCGGTAAGGGACACCCAATGGAGGAATAAGCACAATCCACCCGACCATGTGGAACCCAAAGGTTCACCCCCCATGCTAGGAGATAACACCTAGTCCCATGAAAACAACAAGGCAACCACAAACTAACATAACAAGACTAAAAAGGACTCCAATTTAACACTACAACAACTTTAGCATCACATAAGAACATAAATTGCTTCCAGAGGATATCACACATCAAGGGGAGAGAACAAACAAGGGAATACTAGTCTACAAAGGGAAGAGTGCCATCGCATGGTCTTGACATGGGTTACCTTGGTATTCTCTCACTAGACGTTGGCCCCCAGCTATGGTTACCCTGGCAACCTCTCACTAGGTGATAGCCCTATGGGGTGGGGAATGTGCATGATCATCATAGAAAAAACAAGCCCTTAAGTGGCAAAAAATTCAAAAAAATCAAAGTTAGGCAACTTGACGTAAAAATTTGAATAAATTATCTATATTATTTCAAAAATATGTAAGAATAGAATCTATAGAAAATTGAATATAGTTTCTAAACTACTAGGTTTATTTAAAAAAGAAAATATATTTGGTGAAAATTTGAAATTTCAATGTAGTAGTAATTAAATTTTAGGAAAAAAATAAGAAGTAGGTGTCTGTCTAACCACCCTAACCACAATAAAATGATAATATTTTTTTATAAGATTTATATATAAGTATAGGACTCATGTTGTGATGTGATGCATATTTTTTTGTAATTTGTTTCCTACTAAATAATTAATGATGATTTTTTTATTACAACTTTTAAAAAATATAAAAAATTGTATGTCTGACCACCTTAACTTGGTCAAAACTTCATGAAATTCATTTTTTTTAATCCTATAGTATGTGAAGCATAGAATGTGACACATATTTCAGATTCAAAAAATGTGATACCATTTGAAAGCTATAGATGTTTTTCAATCTGCCTATCAATCAAGACTTAAGTCGTAATTCAAATAGAAAATGAATAATAATTATTTATTAAATTCAAAGTAAAGCATAGTTTATATTGGTGGAAATCTGAGAATCTCCTTTAAAAACCCTTTTCATTTCATCAATTTTTGGTAACAAAAAAGTCGTCAGCCACATACCTTACACATACCCATCATGATCCTGCACATACCTAGTGACACATGTGGAACCAATCTTCCTTTCATGAGGACAAGGAAGTTGGTCTTTCTAACTAGGCCTTCTCAACCCATCCTTAGCCTAAATGAGCACTACAAGCATGGGCGAGGCATTCACTTATCTTGATTAATGTGTAAACTACCCAATCCCATAATTCATTTATAGTTATCACTGGATTATGAAACTACCACATGGGTTACCCTAGTACCACTTTTTGTGTCAGCCCCCATTGAGAGCCACTCCCCCTACTAGCAGCTAGGAGACCCAATAAAATCAATAGGGTAAAGCCATCATGCACAAAATGAAAACCACAAAAGTACATAATCCGAGCAAGGTATGGACCATCTCCCTCTCAAACACAACTGTAAACAAGTAAGGGTGGTGCATGGCTAAATAACCTCAACAACATATCACAAGAATAATATCCCAACCCTTTGGAATCCAACTTTACAACTTGCACAACTGGTTCCCACAACTCAACAATAACCAAGATAATTTCATTATTCTAAGCATCCACTCAATACTTCATACATGGAACCAAACCCATAATAACCACAGAACGCATTATTTCCACAATCACTTTGGCTCACACAACTATTTAACATGGTAGATCTATAATTTAACTCTAAACTCATAATAAATGAACTAATTCCACACTTCCAAATTCAAACTCATTATACAATACAACTCGACAATAAAATGAACCCCTTACTCATTAATTTACAATATTCCCTTCAATTCCCAACTATGTGTAGAACAATTTCTTGAATTTAAATAACCCATTTACTTAACTCACTTAATCCATTAATTCTCATAGCTCCAACAAGTTTCTTTTGCGACAAACCCAATACATATACATGTGTACATATATATACATATACATATATACATATTTCAGTATATATATATATATATATATATATATATATATATATATATTTGTGTGTGTGTATCATAAAAGCATAATTTTGTTTTCAAGACATAAATTATACTATCTCCACCAAGTACATACAAATGTAAACATACATATTCAAGTGTATAAATATAACATATGGAAGCTTACATATATATATGCAGTGATACCACCAAGGTTATCATAATAACTATCGACAACGCGTATAGTGTAATTCTTAACCATTGAACTATATGCATTTGAAATACCAATACAATCAATTAAATCAGAACCCAAGGACATGATATTAAGTGATCTTCCAAACAAAACTAACACAACATAATCGCATATTTTAATTCACCAATATAATGTAGATTAAATGAAAATAGAGTAGTGAACTATCAAATACCATTGAATTCTATAGGAATATGCAAAGAGTGCAGAATGGATGGAGTTTCAGATTTAGTATAATTTATATATTGTTTGTTGTGAGAAAAGGGTGGTGCCAAACATTTTATTTGGCTTGCTTAAGGGTATGTGTAGGATCATAATGGAAAAAATAGGCCCTTAAGTGGCAATGAAAATTCAGAAAAATCAAAATTAGGCAACTTGACGTAAAAATTTGAATAAGTTATCTATATTATTTCAAAAATATGTAAGAATATAATTTGTGGAAAATTGAATGTAATTTCTAAACTACTAGGCTTTTTAAAAAAAATAAAATCTATTTGGTGAAAATTTGAAATTTCAATGCAATAGTACTTAAATTTCAGGGAAAAAATAAGTAGGTGTATGTCTGACCACCATAACCACAATAAAATGATAATATTTTTTTATAATATTTTAGATATAAGTAGAGGAATCATGTCCGGATGTGACACATATCCTTTTGTAATTTTTTTCCAAGTAAATAATTAATTACGATTTTTTTATTACAACTTTTAAAAAGTATACAAACCCGTATATTTGACCACCTTAACTTGGTCAAAACTTCATGAAATTCATTTTTTTTTTAATCCTATAGTATTCGAAGGATAGAATGTGATGCATGTTTTGGATTCAAAAAATATCACACTATTTGAAAGTTATAGATGTTTTTCAATTAGCCTATCAATCAGGACTTTAGTCATAATTCTAATAGAAAATGAATAATAATTATTTATTAAATTCAAAGTAAAGCATAATTCATATTCATGGAAAGTTGAGAATCTCCTCTACAAACCCTTTTGTTTCATCAATTTTGGCTAAAAAAAATTTATCAGCCACATGGGCAAAGTCTAGAAAAACAAGGTAAGTTGTTAAACACATTTTTTGTGTTGACTTCTTAAGATTGGTATGTCCTAGCCAAATTCCAAAGCAAGCCCAGGGCTAATCCCTAGGCAATAAATTTTCTCAGAAATATCAGATATCTTATTCAAATCAGATATCCAATTTGAATCGGATATCCGACTTGGTTTATATATGATTTTAAAAAATGTTATACGCTTTATAATATATGATTTAGAAAATGCAATAAATAGCTTATAGTTTATTTTAATATATCTAGTTTAGAATATACAATATAGTTTATAATTTAATATTTAATATACAATTTATGATAATCTTGTATAGAATTATATAATATATAATATATTATATTATTATGTATAATATTTAAATATTATTTCTATATTTTAATTAATGTATATATATATTACTAATATATAAAATATTTAAATATTATCTCTTTCCCTCTCTCTTTCTCCCCCTCTACCTCTCCCTTTCCCTCTCTCTATCTCCATCTCTCTCTCCCATTCTTCCCCTATCCCTTCCCCCTCCTAATTCTCTCTCCCTCTCTCTCTCTCTCTCTCTCTCTCTCTCTCTCTCTCTCTCTCTCTCTCTCTCTCTCTCCCTTCTCTCCCTCCTGTCTCTCCACTCTGCTATGTCCTCACCATAACATAAATACTTAAAGGCAACAAACCCTCTGCACCATCTATCTCTCTCCTGCTCTCTCCCTCTCTCTCTCTCTCAGAGACTCTCCCTCCTGCCCGTCTCCCTCTCTCAGGGTCTCTCTCTCTCACTCACTCCCTCTATCTCTCTCCCCTCTACAGCCCCAGCCCCTAAACCGTAACAGCACAAACTCTAAACATGAAGTATCTACTCTGTGTAACCCTCTGCCCTTTGTCTCTCCTCCCACTCCCTCCCTCCCCACTCTCTCTCCAGAGTCTCACCCTCCTGCCCCTCTCCCTCTCTCAGGTATCTCTCTCCCACTCACTCATATCTCCCTCCCCTCTACCTTCTACCCTCTACCCTCTATCTCTCTCCCACTCCCTCCCTCTCTCTCTCACTGAATCCTCTATCTCTCCCCTCTACCAATAACCCTAAACCCTTAAACCCTCTACCCTCTCTCTATCTCTCAAGTCTCTCCCTCCTACTGCCTCTGCCTCTCTCACTCACTCCTTCTGTCTCTCTCCTCTACTCTAAACCCTAAACCCTTAACCCTTAAACTCTAAGCCCTTAAACCCTCTACCCTTTATCTCTCTCCCACTCCCTCCCTCCCTCCCTCTCTCTCTCTCAAGTCTCACCCTCCTACCCCCTCTCCCTCTCTAAGGTCTCTCTCTCATTCACTAAATCCCAAAAAAGGGGCTTAAGTGGCCACTTTTTTTCTAAAATCAGGAAATACTGACCTTGGACATGAAATTGAGGATAGCTACACTCAAAAATTTTAAATGGAATTAAAAAAAGGACTGCAGTGCTCCGAGTCTAATTTCTAAACTACTAATTTATTTTGAAAATGATTGAGATTAAGGGGTTCAAAAGAGGGATGCACACAAATTGTTGTTGTTTTTGTCAGAAAAACATAACATAACAACTCTTGTGTGACCCGAGCATAGTGAAATTTTTTGTAGTATTTTTAAAATTGCTCTAGTCAGAAGTTATATAATAGTATGTAGTAGGGACAGGATTTTTTCTGATAATTTTTTAATGAATATTTGATTTTTTATTAATTTTCTAAGTGGGCACTTCCTAAAAAGCAGAATTTTGGCCATGCTCCCACTAATTTTTTTTTAAACTAATAGATTTTTTTTAAAATTTATTTTTTTTAAATTGTAGAATGGAATCTAGTTTCTAAAAATGTAATTTATTTCAAATTTTGATGAACGGTTAATTTATAGCAAAAAAAATACCAAACACTACTTTTTGAAGAAAAACGGACATACAAACAAAAGAAATTGTGGATGAAAGGCTTAACATTGTTAAAAAGTGAAAAAAAATACATCGTTGGAAAGCTAATAAAGAACCTAAGATTACCCATGTGTTCGATTTTCTTGATATTGAACCAGATACAATCTTGATGGTGAGCACAAACCCAATTATGTGAAAATTTGTTGAATTTGGAAAAAAACACGTCTCTGGTCTTTGGGAATGCCCTCCAAGCCTTTGGGTTGGTATTCCAAGGCAAATACCAAAGCTAAGGCTCTGGGATTCCCAATGCAAAATATAATGTGAGCACGTTATAACGCACTCACGTTATATTTTTCTTTTCACATTTCCCTCTTCAGGGAGCATTACTAGCAAGAAATACTGCACTCGCATTATGTCTTTCTTTAGTTAAATACCACTTTATTGAATGTTTGTTGATATGTTTGTATGTTTGTATGTATATGTATATTGGTGTTTCATGTATGTATGCTTATGTGAGAGAGGGTGGGAGTGGGAGAGGGTTTAGGGTGGTAGAGCATGGGAGAGAGTGGCAGAGTGGGAGATAGGGAGGGAGAGTGTTGGAGATAGGGTTGGAGAGAGTGGGTGAGTAGGAGATAGGGTTGGAGTGGGTTGGAGAGGGTGGGAGATAGTTGGAGAGAGGGCTTGAGAGAGTGGGATAGGGGTGGGAGAGAGTGGGATAGGGGGTGGGAGGGAGGTAGGTGGGGTGGGAGATGGTTGTTGAGAGTGGAGAGGGTGGGAGAAGAGGGGTGGTTGAGTGTGGGAGGGTGGAGAGGGGAGTGGGTGAGGGTGGGAAGAGTTACTCAAGAGTGAGAGAGGGTGGGAGAGGTTGAGAGAGTGTGGGAGAGAGTGGGAGAGATTCAAAGAGCATGGGATAGGGTGGGCTAGGGTAGGAGAGAGGGTTAGAGAGTGTGGGAGAGGGTTGGAGAAAGTTAGAGTGTAGGGAGGGTGAGAGAGGGTGGGATAGGGTTGGAAAGTGTGGGAGGGGGTGGGATCATTGGAGAGAGTTGGAGAGGGTGGGAGAGGGTGGGAGAGAGTGGGAGAAGGTTGGAAAGGGTGGGAGAGAGTGGGAGATGGTGGGCGAGGGTTGGAGAGGGTGGGAGAGAGTTGGGGAAAGTGGGAGGGGGTGGGAGAGGGTTGGAGAGAGTGGATGAGGGCAGGGAAGGTGGGATACTTTTGGAGAGAGGGTGGTAGAGGTTGGGTGAGGGTAGGTAAGGTGGGAGAGTGCTTGAGAAATGGTTGGAGAGAGTGGGAGAGTGTAGGGAGGGTGGGAGAGGGTTGGAGAGGATTGGAAAGAGTGGGAGAGTGTGGGAGAGGGTGGCAAAGAGGGTTGGAGACTGTGGGAGAGGGCTGGAGAGAG
>VDFB02282963.1:104534-129954 GCA_007258455.2 Sequoia sempervirens | reverse complement strand
CATGCTCAAGGGATAGTAATGTCACACGACGTGTCATTACATCAATTGTGGTAAGCTATCAAACAAAGAGATCTCGCCTCATTAAAAAGACAAGTGAACAAGTGGGAATTAGTAGAAAATTTTTATCAAAAGCCATTCAAAGGCAGCAGCAAATAATTGGGGGCACCCGATTCAAATGAATTATGGGCATTCTTAGGAGACTACCGCACAAAGATAAAAAAAGTTGTTGAAGCATTGAGAACACTAATTGGTATTGGAAGAATAATACAAGGCCATCTCTGAAACAAAAGGATGTCATAAGAAGGAGAATCAGTAGTCGAAACCATGAGCCACATCCAAAGCATTTTTTGGATACGACTCAAACCCAATTTTTTCATAAATTTCAAACTGATTATCCTCAAATTAGTATTTCTCAAAGATTTTTTGAAATGATTAAACCTTTTTATGTCAAGATAAATCACACATACACTACTTGTTGTTGTAAACTACATATTGAATTCTCTAACCATTATGATGTTTATCATTCTATATGTTTACATTTGCATACTAACGATGTTTCTGCGAGTTATTGTATAGAGGCCCCACCAAAATCTTCAAGAGAAGTTCTTATAAAAATTTTATGTGAAATAGAGGGATGGCCAAAATCAATTTCTCACCGGGGACTTAACATGCTTGGATGGTTCATATGACATTAGCGGTGGCTTTACTAGCGAATGCTAGTATGTCAACATATGAAGCACATATGAGGGTGGACAAAACTAGTAGAGTTGGAAGTATAAAAGCAGTGGCATATGGTACAAAAGATGGAGTGTAAAATGTGAGTTGGTTATTCCAAAAATTCCAGTGTATCAGTTCATGTCCATGTTTCATGAGAATCTAGTGTATGAGTGTGCAAGGCATACCCATAGAGCCCAATGGCTGGACACGCAATTCAAGCTATGCAAGGACACCTTTCCACTTGGAAACATAGTATCAGTGATTGACTTTTGCAGAGAACTACACTCTACAGCCATAGCATGAGGTGTAGTCACAGTATTACAACTCCACATAGGTTTCGATATTTGTGCACATAGCATTCATACATGCAGCTGATAGTACAGAGGACAAAAGGAAGGTATTGAGGGAGTATCACTTTTATATTAGTGATGATCGCACAAATTCTCCAGAGTTTGTGCAAGGTTGCTTCTAGATTTTCTACAACCATTTGGCTCAGAGGGGCATATCATACGGTCGGTATATAATATGGTTAGACAACTATGCAACATAGTTCAAGAACATGCGCATGTTCTACTAGTTATGCGGGATGCATCTCACTACATGTGTTCAACATATGTGGAACTTTTGTGAAGCCGGACATGGAAAGGGGGAGAATGATGGTGTAGGAGCATGCATGAAAAGAGCATTAGCACGAGAAGAGTTAAAGTATCAAGATAGTGCACAGTTGACAAATGCAAGATCAATCGTCGAGTGGTGTAATGCTTCAATGGGTCTAGGTAATGAAGGTACGTCTTCAGTTCATAGATTTATTTGGTTGATGGATGATACTAATATTGTACCATATGAGGATTGTTGTACACTAATAGGATCGAGTGAGTTGCACTCTTTCCTTAGCTCAAGTGCAGGTTCATGGAGTATCAATACACATAAGATGGCATGATTTTGTTCTTCATGTACAATGCAAGCCTGGAATGATTGTGAGTTAGGGGAGTGGGTTGACAAATGGTTGACAAGTTATCTTAGCCCAGTTCACATGTATCGCCCTCTGATGCAATTGGAACTAACACAGATGGAATCATCAGTCAACTTTGACCATGTACTAGATCTAGTTCAACCAGGTAATATATCTACTTGCTTAGTATTTGAAATTCCATATTGTTATCTTACTTTGTATTGTATTCATAATGTTGACTAATTTCAAGAGATATGTAGCACATATAAATGTAGGGCATGTTTATGCAGTTATTGCAGATGAAGACAATGAAGAAGGTACAGACTATTACTTGTGTTGTTGTGTTGAGGAAAAAAAGAAATTGGAAGCCCCAATTGTAGATGGAAAAAACATTGAATACCCTACAGGATCAGTTGTTGTTACTGGAACATGGCTCAGAAGGTACCCACATAAGAGTGTTAAACATTGGTTGTTTGAGGAATTTGACACGCATCGTAAGATTCTTCATTACTCAAACCTTGTCATGGCATCCAATGTTCATTTGACCAAATATAAGGGTAGACCTTTGAACAAGACCTTGTGGAAGGTTTGTGAGTCTGACCATGAGGCAATACTTGACACAATAAAGAGTAGAGTAGACCCGGATGGTTCATTGGATTAATTTGTAAGTATATGCACAGCTATTCTTATTAATTTATACTTGATGGTAAAATTTGTTAGTAAGTATCATTTTTTTATGTTAATAAATGCATATGTAATGTCTTCCCATTCTTGTAGTTTTGAAGGCGTCTGGCATTATGCTCTGATGGATGTTTATACCCTGCTCCAAAGCTCCCATTTTGGCATAGGTTATGGAATTTGGCTTCACACCTGCTAATTGCATTTGCTTGAAAGTTTCTAAAGCCTTTTCATAAAATCCATTTTGTGTATATCCTGCAATCATCGTATTCCATGAGATGGCATCTCTTTCAGGAATTTTGTCAAACAGTTCACAAGCCTTGTCTATGCTTCCACATTTTGCATACATGTCTACTAGGGCAGTTGCAACTACAACATCTAACAAAATTCCTTTATTATTTATTCTTTGATTGATGTTCATACCTTGTTCAAAAGCCCCCATTTTGGTACAAGTAGGAAAGGTGTTGGCAAAGGTTGTGGAATTTGGATTTATACCTACCAATTGCATTTGCTTGAAACTTTCTAAAGCATTTTCAACAAATCCATTTTGTGCATATCTAGCAATAATTGTAGTCAATGAGATGACATTTCTTTGAGGCATTCTATCAAAAACTTCGCATGCTTTCTCTATGCTTCCACATTTTGCATACATGTCTACCAAATCATTAGTCATGAATTAGGATGAGTCTTTTAGATTACCTGAGTCAATAGTGTGAAAATTGCAATCTTGCACAAATGTTGCTCTTCTAGCCTATGAAGGAAAAACAACTCAAATTTGTATATGAACATGCAATATTGATGTCTTGATTATGTAATAAGGTTTTTTCAGGGTCATTTGAATGGATTTTTGGGTCTTAGATGATAGGAGTCAAAATTGCTTCAAAAATGCAATGTTGTCATAGTGTAATTTTTGTAAACTCATCATTTAAGTTGTAAATCACTTAACCAATGGCTCCCTCTTTCAAAAAATAGTTGAGGGTCATTGGAAATGATGTGTAAAATTATATAAGGCCTCCTTTTGGTTAGGGCGGAAGGTTGATTGGAAGTTTGAAGCATTTGAATATTAAAAAAACTCTATTTTTCTTGATTTTTCAACAGTTTTGACTATTCCTTCAATTGGTACGACCTGCAACAGCATTGTAAAGCCCTATAATGAATATGGTTTGATAGAGGGTAGAGAATAATTTCTTTTGGTGGTGATTTGAATTGATTTCATTAAGTATTAAGAAATTTACTTCAATTTTAGTGAAAGAGGGTCTGAAACCCTACCAAACAAGGGTTTGGTCACCAAAATGGTCATAATTCCCATTTCCACCATGGGAAAAATGTAAAACTTGGTATAATGTTAGGTTTAGGGCCCTTATTCATGTTCAAATTTGTTTCAGAGTGAAATATGGAGGTTTGCAAAAGTTATTTGATGCCCTAGGTCAATTTTTCCCTTGTAAATGCATCAAAATGGTCTTTAAAATGCCTTTTTCATACTTTTCTGAGTATTTGTGCAATACTAATGAATGAAAAGCATGGAATAGGTCTTGGGGAACTTTTTATAATATTTTTAAGGAATTATGGGTGTTTGGGTGTTCCTTGAAAGGTTGAACACTTCCTTATGCAGGCCTAGTTAAGCCTCGTTTATGGCTTGTAAGTCAATCTTTTGATACATTTATGGTGGGTGTTTGATCCTATGCTTTTGGGAACTTGTGGAGGATATTTTTTAGGAGTCTAAAAGAATGTTTCATTTTTTGGTTAATTCCTTTAATCATTTTTTATTTTGACTATCCTATTGGTGAATGTTGCAAAGTTACATGGGCTTGTGTAGGAGCGATGGAAGAATGGATGTTTTTGGGTACAAGGTCTATTTGTTTGGTCATTTTCTATTGTGTGAAGAGTTTTTACATCATCCCCAAGTCATGTTGAGATGTTTTATTGTGTGATTCAAGTTGAGTGATCAAGTTTCATTGTTGAGTGATCAATTCAATCAAAAACAACAATGGCAAAGTCTGCCCTTTCAAGGTTTTATGAAGGGAAAGAGAGTCCAAATTGTAAGGGAAACAAGAATTTGTTAAATGAATGTCAAGTTGAGTGTGGATTGAGATTTTTCTTCCTTTTCTCTGCATCACATTAATCCAGTTTGGAACACATCTCAAATTGGACATTAGGTCCTTTTAAAGTCATTTATTTCAAATTAGGACATTAGGTCCTTTCAAATTGGAACACATCTCAAATTGGGCATTAAGACTAGTGATCTTGCCATTATCATCTATTTCAGTTTAAAGTCCCTTGGAACACCTCCTCTAAACTCTATATCCTTGCATTCAATGGTGTGCTTCAAATTGTGTTTGTATGATGCCTTGAATTGTCATAAGGTTTCTTAATAGGTCTTTGAAACCCTTGCTTCTCTAACATTTTTCTATTCATTGACTGTCATACTTAAAATCTACCTTCAAATTCCTTCAAGGTGTTTAGGAATGATGATTTAATGGTGAAAAGTCAAAGAGAAGATTCTGGAAGTGTGTGGAAGTCAATTTTTCAAGAGGACCTAGTTTTTGGAGCAATTTCATGAGGATTTTGTGTTTGAGCATGTTAAGGGTGTCATAGGAGATTAAAACCTAGAAAATACTTGGTTTTGGAACAATTTAAGATACCGTAGAAAGTTTCATGGTCAGGTGATAAGTTTTGAATAGGGTTGCTTTGGAAAAGGGGGCTATTTAGGCTAGTTTTGGTGGGACAACAGATTTTTGAAAGGTTTGGTCTGAAACAAGTGCTATCAATATTTTTATATGTTGTGTAGCATGACAAAACACACCTAATTCAATCATTATTTTGGTGAGTCTTTTGGAAAATTTGTTAGAAAATTCAAAAAAACCACCGTTGGAGGCCTAGTTGGTTGGAAGCTTAGTCAAGGTGAAAAAGTGGGTTTTTGTTTGAGTTAGAGGTTTGGGGATTTGAAAACATTCAAGACAAATTTTTTTGTGTACCTTAAGGGCATTCCAAGGGTTTGGGTCCATAGGAGAAATATTGGAGTCATAAGTGCACTTTGAGGCTTCTTTCCTTAACGTTGTTTAGAATATGGTTGAGATTACTTCATTGAAAAAACCTTCAAGCCTTTGAGTTTTGTTTTGAGTCCCATATCCTCTACATTATAGTGGTATCAGAGCAGTAAGTAGGTCCTTTAGGGATTGAAGAATCAGCAATGGCACCTAAAAATTAGTTAGCAAGAGAGTTGGAGCAGTTGAGGGAAACCTTGGAAAGGGAGAGAGGGGAAAGAAGAGAACAAGAAGCAGCAAGAGAGCAGGCTAAAGCAAGGGAAGAGAGACAATGGAGAAGGGAGAGAGAAGCTATGCAGGCTAGGATCAATATCCTTGAGAGAAATAGGCGAGTAGAATAAGAAGACAATGATGAAGAAGAAGAGTGATAGGGAGGGGGTTGGAGGAATCAATCACAGATTCCTACTCTAGGTCTTGCTTGCAAGACCTCCTTTGTGTTTTATTTCACCACCTTAACCTATAGGACCCTTCTCAAGTATAGGTACCCCTGGTCTATCTGGCCAACCCCACTTCTATCACAATTCCATCTACCAAGTTAACCTTGGTGCAATGCTTCAACTCTTCCTTAGCCCTTAATCTACCCTAAAGGCTAATCTATCCTCAACACTCCATTAGTTCTTGTAGGGGTGTAGAGATGTCTTAAATGGCTTCAAACCAACCTCCTAGGGTTCTTGAAGGTTCACCAAAACTCCACCTTTTCATCACTTTCACCAAACCCTCATCTAGGGTTAAGAAGGCTACTAGTCCATGACCCCCAATTAGGTCTCCATCACCAATACAACTGGTTATTACTCAAACATTTCAAAAGACCACCTCAATATTTCTTTGAGGTCCTTGTCCCATATGAACACCTCTCAAATATTTTTGAGGTCCTAAGCTTTAACTGTCCGTACAATGCTTAAACTTGAAAATAGTCATTTCCTAGGGTTTTAAGCCATTTTCTGGCTATTTTCAAACTGTTAACTTGTTCTCACATCAATTGAACTGATGGAGCTTTCTCCTTCAGGTGGTAACTAGGTAAGACACTTGCCTACCTCCTCCAAAAATCAATTTATCAAGAACTAGTCACCCTTACAAGTTATGTGCTCTACACTTCTTGTCTTCCCTAGCCGGACTCTTTGTGGCTTGCCTAGGGCAAGACTTTGCCAATAGCTCCTGTATTCACACAAACCCTAAATCCTACCATATTTACACACATGGAGTCTAGTCACTATTCCCAAAGGGCCATACAATTTGTATGGTGGGAAAGTGATCTAAACCTCCATTTGCTCAAGACTTCCTGGTTCAGACCAGCAACAGTGTGGAATCTAACTTATTTACAAATAGTGCTTGAAAATGAATAAAACAACTATCTAATGACACACAAAGCTTGTAGAAACACCACTCTACATCCTACACAGGTATTGATGCTATATCAATCCATTAAAGCTTCAAGTACCCTAGGAGGTTGGTTTGAAGCCATTAAAGACATTCCCACACCCTTGCAAGAACTAATGGAGAGTTGAGGATAGGTTAGCCTTTAGGATTGATTAAAGGCTAAGGAAGAGTTGGAGCATTGCACCAAGGTTAGCTTGGTAGATGGAATTGTGATAGAAGTGGGGTTGGCCAGACAAACCAGGGGTACCTAAATTTGAGAAGGGTCCTATAGGTTAAGGTGGAAAGCCAAAACACCAAGGAGGTCTTGCAAGCAAGACTAGAGCAGGAATCTGTGATTGATTCCTCCAACCCCCTCCCTATCAGAAACACAAGAATACCACTTTATTTAACTAATCTCCTCCCTTCTTCCAAAGTGATTCTATAAGCATGAAAATCTATTTATTAGATAACTTGTTGAGTGACCTCTTCATACATAGATGGGTCAACTCCTTTTCATTATCCAATTTTTCATTAAGTTCATTTTTCTTCACTTTGATGATGAAGTCTCTAAAGTCATTTGTAGTAACAAAGGTATCATCATCCATGAACTAGCTACAAGCTAATACTTTGACATCATTGGGAATAGAGTTCTCATCATAAAAATTAACTACTAGCCTATTTTTAGGAAATTGTTCATCACCTTGATTGATTTGGGGAGAAGGGAAGTGTTAGTTCACTTCCTCATCTCTAGGAACATTCTTCATAGTCTCCTCTTGCACACTCTCCCTTTCTTTTGGATTCTTTGAATAATCAACCAAGGGTACATCAAGAGTTTGCATTGATTGGTTGTGAGCAACTTGTGCTGATGATTCTGTTGACAAGGCTTGTTGTTGAACAAGTTGTTCAACTTCCATCCCTTTTTCTCTTGCTCTGCCAACTTCATCATGCTAGAAAAATTCCCATCTGCCATGGAAACAAACATCTTCTCCATCATTTCCATGGGACTTGTGTACTTTGCAAAGGAATAACATAAGCATGATTATTTTTATCCTCTTCTATTTTGTTTGGACCATGAACATCCATTTCCTTTTCCTTTCTCTGACCTCCTTATTAGTTTTGAGGTTCCTTATCACATCATTAAAAGCATGGAAATGATGGTAGATATGAGATCTACCCCTCTCTACCCTCATTTTACTAATATACCCTTTAGGATCACAACTCATGGCAATGTCTACTTTCATTCCATAAATAGCCTTGATCAATAGCTATGCAGGCTAGGATCAATAGCCTTGAGAGAAATAGGCAAGGAGAACAGGGAGAACAAGAAGACAATGATAAAGAAGAAGAGCATGTGTGGGTAACTCAAAGACAACCAGTAGATGAGATAGAAGACCCTGAGGAAAGAAAGTTCATAAGATTGTTGAAAGCAGCACAAGGTCATGGAGGAAAGAGTCACATAGAGTTGTCTATCTATCAAGGGAAGATGGATAGTGAAGAGGTGTTAGGATGGCTTGATGCCTTAGAAAACTATTTTGAGTTTGAAGAGATGGAAGAAGAAAGGAAGGTTAAGTTTTCTAAGACAAAGTTGAGAGGTACAACACTGACATGGTGGACTAGTTTTCAAAATGATAGGATGGCTAGAGGGTTGGCAAAAGTTTCTATATGGGAAATGATGAAGAGATTGGTCAAGGAACAATTTTTACCATCGGATATTTGATCCATTTCATGAAATAATGTTGTTGTGACTTGTGAAATGGATCAATCCTTACATGTATAATACAGATCTAACAAAATAATGTATAGGAAGGGGGAATGATAGGGTGTACATAGAGATTTCACATTGAAAACTGCATGAAAATGATGCCTAAAGTGTAGCAGCAGGAGATCTACCTTAATGGGGGCATGTTTTTGAGTTGAAGGTGTTTAGTAATGATGATTTAATGGTGAAAAGTCAAAGAGAAGATTCTAGAAGTGTGTGGAAGTTAATTTTTCAAGAGGCCCTAGTTTTTGGAGCAATTTCGTGAGGGTTTTGTGCTTGATCATGTTGAGGGTGTCATAGGAGATTGAAACCTAGAAAATACTTGGTTTGGGAACAATTTAAGATATTGTAGAAAGTTTCATGGTTAGGTGATAAGTTTTGAATAGGGTTGCTTTGGAAAAGGGGGCTATTCAGGCCTAGTTTTGGTGGGACAATAGATTTTTGAAAGGTAGGACAGTCTAAATAAAATCCACCCACAAGCCTATACCAATCTCAAACTACTGAATTTAGGCAACTATGATATGCCTCTACAAGACTCCAAAGTTTCACCTTTTGATAGTGGATGGAAGAACAACCATGGACCAATGTATCACTGTCCCCAAGAGGCTTAATTTGCTGATCACACTAGGATTTTGATTACCTAGGATCACCCCTTCACCCCAAAGCCTTGATTCAAATTCGTATAGACTAATTACAACCATTTCCATCACTCCTAAGTGCCTCTTTAAGAAAAATCCACACAAAACAAGCAAAACTCACTGCATGTTTGGGGTTCTTTAGAAGCAAAGAAGTTGGGACAACATGCATGTGTTCCAAAAAAAGTGTATCTAAAATTGATATATGCTTTTAATGCCCGAAATGGGTACCCTAAAATGTTTTTATCCTGTAAATATTCATTTTAGTTTGCATGTTACACTCGATTTAGTGTTTTAGCACTTACAAGCAAATTTGGTCATCTAGTGTAAGCAATTTTCGTTCTGCAACTCGTGCAACCAAATGGACTATTCCAACACATTCAAATAGGCATTTTTACACTAGGCATGGTCCTCTTTCACACCCAAACACACAGAATCGCTCTGAGCTACGTTCAAACAGATCGATCCCTTAAGGGTCCAAAGGGCAAAATGGTTGCAAACTTCAGCATGAGGTTACTCGGTCACCGTGATGCTTAGAAACTTATCGTCTAATCCTATGAGATCATGTTGAGCCCCTCTACAATAAACTATCTCAGTTTTTGTTATCTCAGAGTGGTTTTCCCGTGGTATCTAGTTTTCAGTTGATGGAAAAAGTGTCAGATGGAAGCAGTGGAAAGTTGCAAGGTGGTGCAATTCTCATTCTGCAACTCATGTGACCAAATGGACTGTTCCAACGCATTCAAATATGTATTTTTACGCTAGAAATGGTCCTCTTTCTCACCCAAACACGTGGAATCGCTCCGAGCTACGTTCAACCAAATCGATCCCTTAAGGGTCCAAAGGGCAAAATGGCTGCAAACTTCAACATGAGGTTACTCGGACACCATGATGCTTATAAAATTATCGTCTGATCCTATGGGATCATGTTGGGCCCCTCTACAATAACCTATCTTAGTTTTTGTTATCTCAAAGTGGTTTTCCCGTGGTATCCAATTTTTAGTTGATAGAAAAGTGTCAAATGGAAGCAATGGAAAGTTGCAAGGTGGTGCAATTTTCGTTCTATAACTCGTGTGACCAAATAGACTATTCCAACACATTAAAAATAGTATGTTTACACTAGGCATGGTCCTCTTTTGCACCCAAAAACACGGAATCACTTCGAGCTACGTTCAACCGGATCGATCCCTTAAGGGTCCAAAGGGAAAAATGGCTGCAAATTTCAGCACGAAGTTACTCAGACACCGTGACACTTAGAAACTTCTCGTCTAATCCTGTGGGATCATGTTGGGCCCCTCTACAATAACCTCTCTCAATTTTTGTTATCTCAGGGTGGTTTTCCCGTGGTGTCTAGTTTTTAGTTGATGGAAAAAGTGTCAAATGGAAGCAGTGGAAAGTTGCAAGGTGGTGCAATTTTTGTTCTACAACTCATGTGACCAAATGGAATATTCCAACACATTCAAATAGGCATGTTTATGCTAGGAATAATCCTCTTTCACACCCAAACACGTAGAATCGCTCCGAGCTACGTTCAACCGGATCGATCCCTTAAGGGTCCAAAGGAAAAAATGGTTGTAAACTTTAGCATGAGGTTACTCAGACACCGTGATGCTTAGAAACTTCTCATCTAATCCTATGGGATCACGTTGGACCCCTCTACAATAACCTCTCTTGGTTTTGGCTATCTCGGAGTGGTTTTCTCGTGGTGTCCAATTTTTAGTTGATGGAAAAAGTGTCAAATAGAAGCAGTGGAAAGTTGCAAGGTGGTGCAATTTTCGTTCTGCAACTCATGCGACCAAATGGATTGTTCCAATGTGTTCAAATAGGCATGTTTACACTAGGCATGGTCCTCTTTCGCACCCAAACACAGGGAATCGCTCTGAGCTACATTCAACCAGATCAATCCCTTAAGGGTCCAAAGGGCAAAATGGGTGCAAACTTCAGAATGAAGTTACTCGAATACCGTGATGCTTAAAAACTTCTCATCTAATCCTATTGGATCACATTGGGCCCCTCTATAATAACCTCTCTTAGTTTTTGTTATCTCGGAGTGGTTTTCTCGTGGTGTTCAGTTTTCATTGATGGAAAAGTGTCGTGATGGAAGCAAAGGAAAGTTGCAAGGTGGTGCAATTTTCATCTCCGCAACTCGGTGACTTCAAACAATCGCTCCAATGCATTCAAATAGGCATTTTACTAAGAACGGGTCCTTTCTTGCACTCAAATGTTTAGAATCGCCTCCGAAGCACGCGCTCAACCAGACGATCCCTTAAGGGTTTGAGTGTAGTATGTTGAAATAGGCCATTCCTCCTATTGTTCGGGCTGTGTCTCAATGATATGGGCCTGATGTAACTTGAATTGTGGTAGTTTGAATGGGCCTGTTGAGTGGTTTGGAAATCTTTGTATTGCATCAGCTTGTTGCTTACTATTATGCTTTGATAGATTTTTTCCAAGCATCCATACCTTGTTTGAAAGCACCTGTTTTAGGCTTTTAGCCATAGTAGCAAGGTAATGAACTGTTTGATAAAATGCTTTGATAGACATGTATGAAAAATGTGTTAGCATAGACAAGGCAGTGAACTCTTTGAAAAAATGCCTCAAAGAAATGTTGTTTCATGGTGATGGAACGGCATGACAAATGCCATGACAAGCAAATTGCTATGGATTGTCATGGCATTCCATCTCCATTGAGACCACATTTCTTTGAGGATTTTTTTCAAACAGTTTGCTGCCTTTTCTATGCTATTGCTTATTAGTATGCTTTGATAGATTTTTTCCAAACATCCATGTAGCTTTTTTGGAAGCACCTATTTTAGGCTTTCAACCATAGCAACAAGGAAGTGAACTATTTGATATTCCACCACCATGAGACCACATTTCTTTGATGCATTTTTTTCAAACAATTCATTCCCTTGTCTATGCTATTGCTTACTATTATGCTTTGATAGATTTTTTCTAAGGATCCATAGCTTGTTCGAAAGCACCTGTTTTAGGCTTTTAGTCATAGCAGCAAGGCAATGAACTGTTTGATAAAATGCTTTGATGTATTACGTATGAAAATGTGGCAAAGGGATCCTTGTGTCGTTCGAAGAATGAATTGATGACTGATGAATGCCATGACAATCAAATATTTTTGATTATTTCATGGCATTCCATCAGGTCATGAGACCTCATTTCTTTGAGGCATTTTTTCAAAGAGTTCACTGCCTTGTGTATGATATTGCTTACTATTATGCTTTTGATAGATTTTTTCCAAGCATGCATAGCTTGTCCAAAAGCACTTCTTTTAGGCTTTCAACCATAGAAACAAGGCAACACTTGAACTATTTGACAAAATGCTTTGGTAGACATGTATCAAAAATGTGGTAGTATAGACAAGGCAGTGAACTGTTTGAAAAAATGCCTCAAAGAAATGTGGTCTCATAGAATGCCATGACAAGCAAATGCAATTGGTAGCTGCTCCTAGTTATTAGTTATGCAATGTGAAGTAATTGCATAACTGCTTAGCTTGACTTTGTAAAAACTATATTGTAATTGAAATTTTGTCATCTATCAGCATCTAGGTATTAGTTATGCAATGTGAAGCAATGCTTTGAGTTTGAAAGATGTGCAATGCAATGTAATCAACGTTCTGAATATAAACTACAAAATTATAAATTAAAGTTCACAACATAAAAATGTCAAGTGTTTACAATCAACCATTATTGATCATTGATCAATTTGAAAAGTGTGAACATTTTTCTGTGTGGAAGGAAAACAAGAAAATAGTGGTTCAAAAATGAGGAATTTGTCTTCTACACCAATTGAGAAATATTGACAATATGTGCTAGGAAGGAATAAGTCGATAAGATCGAGTATGCAAGAACTTAGAATTGCAAAATTGGCTTACGTTTGACTTCCAAAGACAAATTTTCACACTTTTTGATGTTCCAACGTAAGTCAAAAAGTATATGTGCATAAGTTGTAAAGTATACACTTGAATACATGTAACTCATATCTATTGAACCATGAAATTATAATGCAAATATGGACACCATCTATAAAAAATATTTGTATTAATCAAATAGCCATGTACGCATGTACATCAATATATGTCAATATAAGTATAAAATATAGTTACAAAAATCCCATATAGGCTTACGAGAATGCCATATAGGCATACAATGTCAAATATATCGAATACAAAATATGTACAAAATTGCCATGTAGGCATACAACAAAGGGCTCTACATTCAAAATTCATTTCTCTCCATGCTCTGGTTCAAATACAATTTTCTTTCCCTTTCTTGGGTGACCCGATGGCGATAAATCTGTCACCTATTTCTGTTGAGGAGTGCTCTTGCTGCTCCTCCTAGGGTTTAGCTCCTGGTCAAGTTTCAACTGTTACAATAAGAAGTAAAGACATTAATATATAGAAATTACATTATAAAAATTAATATATTTAACAAAATTTAATCACTTACAGATCTGATCACTCTCCTTGATGGAAATATTTGCACGCCAATGCTCAGGCGTGCTCGAGCCTGTATAAACCATCCGAATAGGAATTAAACTATGAATGATCAATAATGGTTTGATTTTTCACTAGAACTAGTTCATCTATAACAATGAATGTAAATTGAAATTTAGTAATTTGCCTCATACCTCCCCTATCAGAGCCATCGAGGATTGTATTGCAGTAAAAACACCGATATCCATTGGCCTTGTTATGTTTGGCGGTGTTTCTCTCACCAACATCTAAAAATAAAACAACAAATTATTCAATCACAAAATAGTTATCAAATTTGAAGTAATGCTTTGAGTTTGAATGATGTGTAATGCAAAGTAACCAAAATATGATTATCAATTTTTTAAAAGCAATAACCTGGACAATCCGCAGTGAAAAAGCATCAAAACACAATGTAAAATATGACAACCAATATGAGAAGAAGAGATGATCTAGTCAAAAGGAGCTTTGATAGTAGCCAACTGAGTTAAGTATGACAAATCCAAGTATCACTGTTGCAAGGAATGGAGTAAGAGCTAAATAAAGATACTTGATGACAATAAAAAATGATGGAGCTAACTTGTCAAGGGCCTATTCTTCAAAACCCTTATTAAACACTTGTCATAGTTTAAGATATGCAATAAATGTTTGACAATGGAATTAACCTTTTGAGGTTGACAATGATTAAATTGAGGTCTCCTTTTACCATGAAAAGACTAAATATTCTTTCTTTGGCCTATCATTATGATTTTTAAGGTTCCTCACTTGAGTTAAATATAATAGTCAAGTGTTTATACCAAAGATGATAGAGAAAATAATCATGAAAAGGAGAATATAATGGTGATCAATGACAAGGCAGTGGCACATTTGATAGTTGAAAGAGTAGAGGAATGCATAGTGAACATCATGGTACAACTTATGATATAAATTAAGCCACATGGTTGATGTGCTTTGAATCCTTGCATCTAAAGGAAATTTTCTTAACATAAATACTGATAGGGAATTTCAATGTTTCTATTGTAGTTGGCATTAAAGCTGGTACCTGCAACATTAAAAATTATCCTTATATAAGAATTCCCTCCATCTTGTTGATTGGCTTGTAACACTCTTGATGGTAGCTGTATGAAATCTAATTATGATTCCTCTTCTACAGTAGAGGGTTCATATCCTTGATCTGACTCTTCTAAATTATTAGAATCAAAATCACTAGCTTCCATATTCTAAAATTCTGAACCAACATCTTCAATAAATTTATCTAGATCATCAGTAATAGTCTTACAAATTGGTTGCTAGTTCAAGTTCATTCTACTTTCATAATACTTTATATCCATGGAGTCCATCCATTCCTTGATGCCATCAAGTGAAGATTCAGGAATGGCGTACATATGGAGTACATCTCGCTTTAATTATTTGAAAACAATAGCCATATCAAATCCCTTTTTCTCAAGTCCTACTCTCTCAAGGTTAACAATCTCAATCTCACTAATAGTGATTACTAAGAAAGGTAATTCCACCAACTCTACCAAAAAATTTACCATAGGAACAATAAAAGCGGAGGATTTGAAAGGAACTCCATGAAAACCAAGCTCTCTAAATGGTATATAAAACTCTAGTTCAAAATATTTTAGATGAGGTTGCTTCCATAGCTCTCTTACTCAATTGAAAAATCTTTGAAACTATGTATTGATTTTATTTTTCCTGTTCCTCTCTTGTTCTTCCTTAATTTCATTGGTGCAGGAGCACCAAGGAAGCAATAGAGAGCACACTAGGCAAAATGTGGAAGTATAGAATGAGTTTATGACTTAGATGTATGCCTTCAGGAATTTTTTTGGTTGGAATGATGTTTTTGAATAAGGTCATGTTGACCATGGGTGAGAAACAAAAAGGTTCTAGTCCAAAGTTTAGGAATGGAGGTTTTTGCAATTATTGACAATTTTTGCAAAAACATGCTCCTTTTGTGTTTGAGCGGCCAAGAAGGGCCCATTGGAAAAATAACTATTGGGAAAGAATATTTAAAGGTTTCCTCAACCTTTTTGCAAGGTTGAAAGTACGTTTGTATAGATTGTTTTGTTGGAAATTGAAGGAAAATAGTTTTTTGAGTGAAATTTTCTATTTTTTGGTCTGAAAGAAGGCTCTAATGGATTAAATATGGTTCTGTGTTGTGTGTAGGATGTAGAATAAATCTAGTACAAGTTTTTTGTAGCCTTTATATAGTTCTTTCAATTATTTTCTTGTCTCTTTGTGCTTGCTGGCCTGAAACAAGCAGTGTTGAGTAAATGGGGTGCTAGAGCACTTTTCCACCGTACAAACCATACGGCCTTTTGGAAACAGTGCCTAGACACCATTCTTGTACATATGTTAGTTGGTAGGTTTTGTTTGAGTGCAAGAGTTGCTAGCAAAGTGATGCCCTAGGTGAGCTAGTGCAGGTCCGGCTAGGAAAAACTTGTTGTGCAGGTCACAAATCTTGCAGGGGTGCTGAGCCATTGAGGATTTTCTTCTTGGAGGAGGTAGGGTGGTGTGTTACCTTGTTACTACATGAAGTAGGAGGCTCCATCTATCCATTTGGTGTGTAAACAAATTGGAAGTTTTCTAACTGTCAAGGGAAGCCTTAAAACCCTAGTTTTTGCTCCATTTCATGTTTGAGCTTTGTACGGACAGTGGAAGGCTGAGACCTCAAGAATCATTGAGTGTTGTCCATTTGAACCAAGAACCTTGGAAAAAGAGTGGGAAGTCCTTTTGAGATTTGTGAGTTCTAACTTGTTTTGTAGGTGAAGGAGACCTAATAGGGGCTCAAGGGCTACTAGCCTTTCAAACCCTAGCTAAAGGATTGGTGAGAGCGATGGGAAGTTGAAGTCTTGGAGGTTGTTCAAACACCTTTGGAGGATAGTTTGAAGCCTTTTAATACTTATCACTACCCCTACAAGAGTTGATGGAGTGTTGAGGAAGATTGGTCTTTAGTATACTGTAAAGGCTAAGGAAGAGTTGTGGCAATGAACTAAGGTGGACTTGGTGGTTGGAGTTTGTGATAAAAGAGGGGTTGGTCAAACAAACCAGGGGAACCTAGTCATGAGTAGGGACCTATAGGTTAGATTGGTGAAGCAAAGCACCAAGGAGGTCTTACAAGGAAAGGCCTAGAGTAGGAATCAGTGATTGATTCCTCCAATCCCTCTCCCTATCAGATTAGTATCAGAGCAAGCAAAAGATTTGGGATTGATTTTGTATGTCAGAGATAGAGTCTAGTGGTTCTAGCATCATGGTGATAAATGCTGAGTTGGCCAAGAGGGTTGAAGAAATAGAGGAAGATAATAGGGTATTCAGAGAGAAGTTAGACCAACTTGAGCAAGCACTGAATGTTATGCGGTTTGATGGAAGAATAGAAAAAGAAGAAGAGGTTGCAGAGGAGGATAGAATCCCTGAACCTGACCCTATATTGAAGGAGGATCACTTCTTGAAAGCATTGAAGGATTTGAGTGGAAAAGCACTTGAAGGAGTACCACTGTTTAGTGGAAAGATGGAGGTTGATTTAGTTATGGATTGGATAGAGGGAATGGAAAACTATTTTGAGTGTGATGGAGTCACTAAAGCACAGAAGGTAAAGGTGGCTAAATCAAGACTAAGAGGTTCTTCCTTAACTTGGTGGAAATTCATTTAGATGGAGAGGGAGAAGGAAGGCAAGCAGCCTATCTCTATTTGGAAGGGAATGGTTGCCAAGGTGAAAGAAGCATACCTACCTGAAGACTATGAAATTCAGATGCATAAGAGGAGATAGAGTTTGAGGCAAAGAGATCAGGATGTGAGTTCTTATACTGAGGAGTTTCAAAGACTTTGCAAGAGGTCCAATGTCACAGAGGATGAAAGTATCAAGGTGGCAAGGTATCTCAACGGTTTGAAGTGGAACATTCAAGAGGAAATGGTTCTCTTAAGCCCCAAAACAGTGCACCAATGTTATCAATTGGCATTAAAGATTGAAGAGAGGAGTAAGAGGTGTGTGTATGAAAAATAAGTGCGTAAATGAATTAAAAATAACTATTCAAACACACCAATAGAACATTATATCAAAGAAAAATACAAAGAGTAAAGAATTGCAAACTCAGTATCCTGCTTCCATTGTCGTCCTATTGTCCTCTATCTTTAGTGTTTTTATAGATTCCAGCTTTTGTGTTCTCAGATTGTAGGCTAGGCTCAACAAACTATCTTCTTAAAGAACGAGATTTTGCTATGATGTAGATGCAAGATTAAGCTATGATGATGATTTGAAATAATAAACTTGAAATAAATATGATGCTTATGATATTAAAATGCTAAAATGAACTAAATGCATAAACTCTAATTAATTGCCTATTACCAATGCTTGGATTCACACAAGTATTTATAGAGTTTTTCGAATGATTTTGATTGGCTGTCTCGATTAACGGTTGTGATAATTCCTGGCAGATCGAACGGTTGAAGAAAGATGAAACTGAAGAGAAAATAGAAGAACCCTGAAAATAAGATTTTTCTATTTTATTATGAAAGAGGAAAAAGAAGAGAAGATAAGAAATCATCTTTCTTTAAAAGAATAAAAGAAAGATTTAAAAGCTGATAAATAATTAATTAAAAAAATCAATTATTTATTTGTGGAGGACATTCAACTTTTCTTAATTAAATAAAATATTTAATTAAGCTTTTAAAAGCAGAAGAAAGCTGGTGATAAGAAAAGAGCTTTAATCAAGTTTTATTGAAAAAAGCAGAATATCTCATAATTAAATAAAATATTTAATCATGATATGAGAAGATTTCACAATCAGGTTAAAATACCTAATTTTGATTTAGAAAGAAAGCATAAGATATTTTTAATTAAATAAGATTTATTTAATTAAATCACTTTTATGAAATTAATTAAATGAAACATTTAATTAATTAGAAGAAGAAAATTAAATAGAAGAAAAGGAGGTATTTAAATTTAATTAAATCAAAAGATTTAATTTAAATTCAAACAATGATAATTAATTTAAATAAATAGAATGTATTTATTTAAATAATTAAGTGGACATATGAAAATAATTAAATAAAGTAAATTTATTTAATTATGGAAGAAAATAAGATGAATGAACAATATAATTAAATTAATTAAATTTAATCATATGTAGAGGACTTTAGAAAAATTAATTAAATAATAAATATTTAATTAATTGCCAGGATTATAGACATGACCATTTTTATGTGTATACATTTTGCCCCTCTTTGAAGTGATGTGTGAAACGCATTGCTTCAAAGAAAAATAAAAAATTTGCCCCTCATATGTTTCTGGTTTTTGATATTGATGATGATGCCCCCTCGGAAGATAAATCACAGAAGAAGAAATTGATAGTGATAGAGGAACAGTGATTTAGCTCCTGATAGATGATGTGTCCGATGCCCCAGTGAAAAAGAGAATGAAAAACGGAAAATGCCATTAATGCCCATCCTAAAAAGACCCTTATAAGGTAAAAGGGGTAAAATGAAGTGTCATTTTCACCCTGCTGCTACAGTAAAATTTGAGCTCTAAGAGTGACCTAGCGAGATGGTGATCCCCGTGCACAGACATAGGTTCGAGCGAGCGCGACGATATCAGAGACCAGCTGCATACAGACCACCGGTGAGTGATTCGAACCATCTATGTTGTCAAATTTTGTAGTTTAGATCGATTTTGAATTGTTTTTAAATTGATTTGCAACTTTTTTGCATGTTTTAGCGCATCTAGGGATAGTTTTAGCGCATCCGACAAATGTTTTAGTGCATTTAGGAATTTTCGTAGCGCATCTAGGAACAAGTTAAAAATTGATCGTTTAGCGCATCCGATAGATAGAGTTGCGCATATAGGGCGAAATCGGTTAGGTAGGAGATTTAGCGCATCTAGGGTACAGAACTGCGCATTTAGGGTTTAGTCCAAAAATGTTAGAGTTGCGCATTGGGTAGTTAGAGTAGTGCATCCGAGATACAGAGTTGCGCATACGGGGTTTTTTCCCATCTAGGAAACAGTGTAGCGCAATTGAGAAAAACTTTAGCGCATATGGTTGTTTAGCGCATATGGGCGACAGAATTGCGCATTTAGGAAAATTTCCCCAGAATGCCTGTGTGATGAAAAATGATGATTAAAATTGCTTCTTTAGTCAATAGATAGATAAATTGTAGAATCATCATGTTGATAGGATAGAAAATCTGATAGAGAACTGATAACGTTGCTTTCAAAATAGAAAACAAAGAGTAGATAGCTGATAACTTTGTGACGAATGAAAAAGAGTAGATTGAATGATTGATTGAGTGATTTGAATTTGATAACTTTGCTTCTCGCGATTGAAAAACAAAGAGTAGATGTTTTTATAAATTTGCTTTCTGCGATAGAAAACAAATAGTAAAATGAAGATAAAAATTTGCATTCATGTTTGAAATACAAACAGAAAATGATATGTGTGTTGATAAATTTGCTTTCTTGAAAAGAAAAACAAATAGTAAATGATGATAGAGTAAATTGATTGGTCATGTTGATAGATTGATGTAACACTTGATATAGGTCATTGATATGTTATGTGATATGAGTCTGATTTGATGAATTTGTTTGTGATGGATGAACAAAATAGGAGGCTTTCAAAAGCCTCCAGATCAGAGAGCGGTTCCCCTTATGTTGGGAGCGGATAGGAGAGCTGACTCCTGCAGAGCTACAGGTGATAGCAGACTGTGGATTGGGGCCGCTGTTGACCATGTCAGGCAGCGTATACAGAGTACACCTCATTACAGCCCGAGGTATGGGCGGACAGGCCAGAGGTATTGGATGTAGGGATGACAGATGATTATGCCCAGTACTTTCACACGCATCCATTTCCACGGTTCGCAGTGCGGATGCGACACGAAGTCGAGAATGCCACCTGACCAAGCGAGGATCTGAGGAGGTGTGGCCGATGGAGGCGAGCTATAGGTGGAGAGAGGCCAGAGCCTATGGGTGGAGGGAGAGGAGGAGGAGAGAGGAAGGCGGAAGTGGAGATGAGAGGAGGAGGGCGGCTGGCGATGGAATGATAGAGATGACCGGGATATGAGAAGCGTGAGCCTTCGTTCGCTGGCGTCTGCGTTCACCATTAGTCGGATCTGATGAAGTAGGCCTCGAGCCGTGGTGGGTGACATGTCTTTGTCCCGGTAGGCCTGAGATAGATGCTTCCGGGGCGAGTGTGGGCTTTTAGAAATGGCTGACGCGGCCAGTGGTAGTGGGGCACCGAGGCATGATAGTGCGATTCTGAGCACAACTTTACGCAGGCGGAGACACAGAAACGCGAGCCACAGAGATACACTTGATTCGGGTGTCCTTGAGTTGATGATAGCGGAGAGGATGCCCATAGGCGAAGCGAAACCTTTGGAGGCGAGGTGTGATACGGTGATAGATACGAGTAGAATTACCTCCTCATGAGAGCGCTAGTAGAGGTTCGGGAAACGCGAGGAGGCGTACTAAGTTTGTTATGAGGAGCTATGCCCTCCCGAGCGGTGAGAGCCATATCCCCGATTACACAGCAGGATGAGGACCTGATCCCGGACATCGACACATGGCAGAGAGGTTACAGGGCCTCGACGGGATCTTGGTGCAAGTACGAGTGGCAGGCCACCTCCTTCCAGACCAGCTCCTTCAGGGGCATCCACCAGTTAGCCATCTGGGGCTTGATTCATTATGTATATTGAGGTTTGATCATGTCTTATGTATGATGTTCTGACCTTGTTAGCTTCATTGGACATTTGGACATTTGTATTATTTTGATGAGCGATGATATGCAACGGCGATGTTTTTGATGATGTTTTTGTGGATGCATTTGTGATATGATATGGATATTATTTATATGCATTTATGATATGAGATGGATTGTGATATGTTGTTATTATTTTTGCGGACTAATCATTATGATGCAGGATGGTGTAGTAAATTTGATGTGAATGCAATGATTTTGTGATGATGTATGTATATATGTGAGATGTTAATTTTTTGAATTTTCCATGTATGAAATGCATCATGATATGATAGATAATGAATGTGGTATGCATAATGATGAAAAGATAAATGATATGTAAAATGGTAATATGATGATAATGAAATGATGATAAAATGATAAATGTGAATGGTAAAATGATAAATGATAATGATAATGAAATGATATGAGATGATAAAAATGATAAAATGATGAATGATTAATGAAATGATATGAGATGTTAAAAATGATTAAATGATGAATGATAAATGGTAAAATGATAAATGATAATGATAATGAAATGATGTGAGATGATAACAATGATTAAATAATGAAATGATAATTGGTAAAATGATAAATGATAATGATACTGAAATGATATGAGATGTTAAAAATGATTAAATGATGAATGATAAATGGTAAAATGATAAATGATAATGATAATGAAATGATATGAGATGATAACAATGATTAAAATGATGAATGATAATGATAATGAAATGATATGGGAATGATAAAGATAAATATAATAAAATGAATGATAAAATGAGAATGAATGATAAAATGATAAATGAACCCTGAATGGATGCAATGAATCAAATGTCCAAATGTCCTCCACAAAGACTCAAAACTATAGGACAACCGTTAATGCGTTCATTCAGCCTTGCAAAATACTGATGTGAATCCAATATGCAGATATATACAATGATCTAATGAATATGCAACTACATGAAACTAACCAGTTTGTTGAGCCAGTTATAAGCCTTCTTGAATCATCATAGAACATTTTGAAATGTTGGAAGTATGTACAAGCATCAGAGGGGAAATTAGCGCCAATGATGACCAGAGTACAACTTTCATGTATTTTGATATAGCAAGCGAACACAAGCATCGAGGTATAATTGAACCGAGATGACCTGAGCATTTCTTGCATAAACAGACAAAGATTAACCACCTTTCTGATGCAAATGTGGAACTGTCATCGATGATATCGCTTTGGTGATCATGTCTTGTGACATATTTGCATCAAATTGACTGTTAACCTCCAGACAGCAGACAAAAGAAAAATCATTCTCGTTCCTTGCCACTCTAGTTCAGTACATCATTGAGTGTGCTTCGGAGTAATGATATCAAAAATCAAACAACTGTTGGTCAAACATGTAATACTGTTATTTCATACATTATTCAGATATTTGGATCATCCAATAGACAATGATATGATATCTTGCTGAAAAGTGTGTCATGATTGGATAAAGTTGTTGCGTGAGTTTGTTGTTTGTTTGCATGATCAGATTCTATGTCATGGTCTACCTGTTTTGGTATGCTCTGAAAGTTAAGTGCCCCCAGTTGAGTTTTTGCCCCATTTATTGACACAACTTGCGGAAAGGAATATGTACAAACGATCAAGCCATGGTAAGACGTTTTAACCCTCTAGGCAAATGGCGGCAGGATGATGCGATTAGTGACCCTAAGATGTGAAAAAGATGCGAAAAAATGGAAGCGTTGAAAAAACAAAGTGCAAAATAGGAACTAATAAATGGAGAGGTACAGATAGCGTCTGTTTGCCAGATTTTCACTATCTGTGTTTATTGCATTTTTCTGATTTCTTTTTGATTTTTTTGTATTTTTCTGTCAATAGACTGCCTGTTTGCCAGGTTTTCACCCTATGACATTCTCTTTTGATTTTTTTTGTATTTCTTCAAGACTTTTTCTGCTATTTTTTGGATTTCTTCAGGACTTTTTCTGCTGTTTTTTGGATTTCTTCTGGACTTTTTCTGCTGTTTTTGAATTTTTTCAAGACTTTTTCTGCTGTTTTTGGATTTCTTCAGGACTTTTTCTGTTGTTTTTGGATTTCTTCAGGACTTCTTCTGCTATTTTTGGATTTCTTCAAGACTTTTTCTAACTTAAACATAGTACTTCTTAAGATGTATACTGTTGATGGGTTCATCAAATAGGTCTCCTTCTGGCGTTGATAACTTGTATGCTCCTGAACCGTAGACTGCAATAACCACATAGGGGCCTAACCAATTTGGTTCAAACTTTCCCTTCTTTTCTCTGTCTTGTTGATTGCGTGGGTTCTCTTTCAGAACTATATCACCCACCTGAAAGGTACGTGGCTTTACTTTGTGATTATAGCTGCGAGACATCATTTGTTGGTATGCTTTCAAATGGTATGCTGCTCTTTGTCTCTTTTCATCTAAAAGTTCTAACTCTTGGAGTCGGGAAAATCTATATTCCTCATCTGTTATGAGACCTTTCAGTGATACTCTTAATGAAGATATTTCTACCTCTAAAGGCAATATGGCTTCTGCTCCATAGACGAGGGAAAAAGGTGTCGCTCCTGTCAGCGTTCGGACACTTGTTCTGTAAGCCCACAAGGCGGGATTGAGTTGAACATGCCAATCCTTCCCTGAGTCATTGACAGTCTTCTTCAAGATCTTTAGTATAGTCTTATTTGAAGCCTCTGCTTGGCCATTCCCTTGAGGATAGTAAGGCGTGGAATATCTGTGTTGAATATGGAATCTTACACAAAGTTCATCAACATCCTGATTTTTGAAAGGGCGACCATTATCTGTAATAATGGCATTAGAAATACCATATCGACAAATAATGTAGTTGAGTATGAAAGATGAGATCTGTTTTCCAGTGACTTTAGAGAGAGGTACTGCCTCAATCCACTTAGTGAAATATTTTGTCGCTGTGATAATGAACTTATGCCCATTTGAAGAAGAAGGATGAATTTTGCCCACTAGATCTAACCCCCATTGAGAGAATGGCCAGGTGGGTGTAAACGAATGAAGTTCTTGTGCAGGAGCATGAATAAGATTACCATGAATTTGACATTTTGAGCATGTTTTAACAAGAGTGAATGATTCCCTTTCCATTGTAGGCCAGTAGTAACCCATTCTAATCAATTTCTTGGATAAGGTTAGTCCACTCGAATGAGTACCACAAATGCCCCCATGAACTTCTTGTAAAGCATTGTCGGATTCATCACGTTCAAGACATCGAAGTAAAGTACCATCAAGACCACAGTGATAAAGGGTATCAGCAATAAGGGTATATCGGGAGGATTGTCGGATAAAGTTACGTTTTTGGCTGCGGGATAAGTCAGGTGGTAAAGTATCATCTTTTAGGTATGCATAAATCTGACCATACCAGGGTGAATCGGATCCTACTAGGTGGCAGATAATTTGGCTTTTAGGTGTGTCATAGGCAGGTGTAAATAATTGTTCCACCAGAAATTCATAGCGAGTCTGTTTGTCTGGGAGTTGTATCAATGAGGCGATCGTAGCCATAGCGTCAGCCGCTTTGTTGTCAATCCTTGGAATTTGTGTGAACTGAATGTCCATAAAGTACTTCTTGAAGTCATCAATCATCTTCTTGTATGGCAACAACTTGTCATCTTTGGTTTGATAATCATCATTGATTTGATTAATAACTAGTTGTGAGTCACCATAAACTTGTAGCTCGGTGATCCTCCATTCCAATGTTGTTTTCAGTCCAGTGATTAGTGCTTCATATTCGGCTATGTTATTGGTGCATGGAAACATTAGCCTATATGACTGAGGAATGGTATGTCCTTGAGGGGTGACGAAGAGAATGCCTGCCCCCGATCCATGTTGAGTAAAAGAACCATCAAAGTATAAGGACCATAGCTGCTTAGAGTCTGCTGTGAAAACATTAGCATCTGGAAACTCAATGTGTAAGGGGTGCTTCGTTAGGAGAGGAGCATCTGCTAGTTGATCCGCAATAACTTGTCCTTTGATTGCTTTGCGATCAACATAGTGGATGTTGAACTCACTCAAAATCATGACCCATTTTGCTAACCTCC